>VMDR010020200.1:0-17745 GCA_007922815.1 Macrotus californicus
ACACATAATGTATATTACATTTAGATAATCTGTAGCAGAAGTGGAAAAAACATTCAGGTCCAAGGAAAACAGGAGTGATGTATAATTAATTTTCTACTGTAGGACAAGAGCTTGTTTATATTGTTAATGTTTTGATGGATAACGGTGAGTTTCACATCCCTATGGTATTTATATTCTATTGGATACACTTAGGAATTCTACTTTTAAATGTTAATGTTTATATTACAAGGAAATTATTTCCTTGATAACTACTTAAACTTATGCTGAAAAAGTTTAATTCTAACTCTAAAATATATGAGAAGAAAATGTTTTTCTAAATTGTTTGCTAACAAAATATTTAAATACCCATACTCTAGTTGAACTTTCATACGTGAGCATACAAAAACATATGTACAAATGTTCGTGGCAACATTATTTGCAACAGCAAAAAGTTAGAAAGAACTTATTATCCATACATATAAAGACAATGTAATTTTTTCATGTGACGGAATATTATACACCAGTTTGAAAGGAATAAGTTAGATCAATTTATCAACACAGAAATAGCTCAAGATTTACCAGACCCTAGTTAAATCTGATCCTGAGAATTACAGTGGGTTCATCTTTCTCTCATATCCTATCCCCTCACAACAAGGAAACCAGTCCAGGAAGCAGGAAGTCCATAGGTTATGGGACATCCCCCAAACTTTGGCCCTGAAGCCAAGAACTTTGAATGGGTGTGTAATGCTACCATATCGCAGTCATGATCTCGAACACTCCATGGTTGTCTCGGGCATTTTAATGACTGCCCCAGTGGGGAGTGGAAGGAGATTAAAAAGGTCAAAGGACCAATGAGAAGGAAAAACGTTTCCTTATTTATCTGAAATTTCTACTCGTCTAGAAAGAGGCAGTAAAGTATTCATTTACTTTTATAAGAAGGATGGATAGAGGAATAGTAATCTAGCAAATATCCAATGCTGAGACTAGCAGAAAGTGACTCTTGGCAAGAAATTAAGTCTATGATAATAAAATCAGAGTTCAGAAGTTTAATTCTACAGGAAAGCAAAATCCATAATGTTCAGTAATGATAAGAAGTTCGTTGCCCACATGTATGAATTTCATTTTTCTCTTTGTGTTTACAAAATCTACTTAAATATTTGAATACTTTGAAAATTAAATTCTGTTTTCTCACTGATCCCAACATAAAATTAGTGATGACGTAAAATGGGGAGATAGTAAGAGCAATAATGATAACTACTGATGTTTATTATCACTAACATTTGTTGATAACACTTAGAAGTGTATAGGGTCATTAAAGGGCATATCTAAGGTCTTATGAAGACCCCTGGCATGTTTATATTTTCTCTCCCTGGTCTCTGCAAATATCTTTCTATAAGGACAGCCTGGGTGAGCATTGTGACTCACATAATAATGAATAATTATTGATTACATACATACTACTAGATCTACAGAAATACATCTCATGTATTTCTTACAATTTGACCCTAGACAGCTTCTCTACCACAAGAACTGAAAACATCCCTCTCCTATAACAGTTGAAGCATTGTCATTTCTGCAATTTTCTGCCTCCAGGAATTTTCTCCCTAAAGTTCCCAGTATTCTGCAAGTACTCTCCCAGCAGATCCACCCCATCTGTTTACCAGATATGCCCACCCATGTCCAAACCTCCCTAGTGAAGTAGCCTTCATCCAAATACCTCTACCAGCCTAAGGCTGTAGTGCCCTGAGTGCACTGACCTCATCTCATACAGGTACCTCTACCAAAAAGAGAAAGGAAAGGTTATCAAATTGATTTTATTCATCGACTCTCATAATGTATATGTCAAAGGAAGATACAAGGTGGTAACCCTGGACATAAAATGAAACTGGATTGCTACCTGTTGATAAATATTTCCAATGTTTTGCTTCATTTAATATTTCCCTGCTACTCCATTCTTCTCTTTGGTGCACAGAGCAAAGCTTTCCTTAGGGTAGTTTTTACCAAACATTTCATCTGAGTCACTTTTGCTTCTCTACACACTATTCCCCCACTAGCTTGCCCTGAAAGAAAGGTACTTAACTATGTATATTCAGACCATAAATTCCTAGAGAGCTTATTTAGCCTGAAGGCTAAAGGCACCATTTCTAGAGCCAGATTGTCTGCTTTCAAATTTTGCTCTGCCATTTACCAGTTGTGAAATCTTTAGCAACTTATTTCATCTTTCTGCATCCACAGTCTCCTCATCTGTAGAATGGGGATAATATTAGTACCTACCTCATGGAGTTGTTATGAGGATTAATGAGAATTACATCACTTAGAACAAGCCTGGCACATAGTAAACACTACATGAGCGCTAGCTGTTAGCTGTTTTTTGAGTGCAGATACTAAATCTTATTCCATTGTACTTTCCTCATTGCCATCTCTGACACCTTGTATATTTTTGACAAATGGTAAGCTTTTATTTAGTGCTGTGAATGCTGAAGAACTATCAACATGTTCAAGATAGGAGATAATAGAATGATAAGTATTCTCCCAGTCCTTCTAGATGTCCCCAGTAAACAGTACTTTTTGAATAATATTATGTCTTTTATGGATATAACCTCATTCATACCAATGCTTAAGAGTTTAAATAAGCTGCATTAGCCTCTGAGTCCCTCTAGAGTTAAGGCTTGGTAGTGAATCAGTCCAATCACACTGACCTGTAACATGCTTCTCTTAAGTCACATGTCCAACATTGTGACATGAGCAAGAATGCACACAACCTTCTCTTTCCACCTATTCAAAGTTCTCTGTGGGGGCCAGGTTCAGGAGATGTCACCTTCCCCATGGACTAGATAGCTTCCTGGATAATGCCACTTACAAACTAGAAGGATGCTAGTCCCAGCTGAACTCTGCAAATAGGAAACCAAGTCGGCTTCCCAAGAACCAGCCTCTTTCACAGTTATCAGAAGGTACTGTAAACTTGGAACCAAAACTTCACCTAGACTCTCTGGTTTAGGCCCAGAACAATGAACTATATCTCATTCTTCGCCGCAGTGAAGCTGCTATCGCTTCCCACTGAAGTCTTAGAGGTAAAACAACAAAAAAAACCCTTTGTCCTTCTCACAATGCCTAGCAGTTTTCTCACATATCAGATAGACATTCGGTCAAGTATTTATAAACTCAATGACTAAAAGGCTGCACGCTTTTTAAAATATATTCTTAAATATACAAAGATAACTTACCAGCTGGATATAATGTAATCCTTAGATAATACCACACATACGTTACATTACATTAACACGCCACGTTATATAATCATTTTCTTTCTATACTTTGTTCTGGGATAATATCTGGAAAGACTTTAATCACAATTTCCATCTTTTGTTTTTCAAAGAAAACATTAACAGATGAAATGCCAGGCTTAGTTAGTACTCTGTGCCCTGAAGGGGAGAGAAAAAGGTCTATGAGGTCCTTTTAATTACAAAGTAAACACAGTAATATACCTTTGCCTCAGTAGCAGCATAAATAACCAAAAGTTCCCAGAATGTGAACTCTTAATTTTAGTTGAGATGAACTTTTCTTTTCTAAATAAGTTTTGATGGAATTATCATTTTCTAATATTTCTCTTTTAATTTTTCTCTAAGATGGAAGTAGCCAAATCACAACTGAGTTTTGATTTTACAGATTATCCTTATTAACTCTGAAACAATGAGATGCTTTAATAAAACTCTAGTGTGGGGGGGAGTTATTCATTCTGGAATAAGTAATAACCTTATTATTCTTAAGTGAGCCAAGCAGCATTAAGCCATGTCTTCTGGTCTACAGTGGCAGAGGTAAAGCAAGGCTCTCGGGAGGACATTACGGAAAGGTGGAATAAAAAAGGGAATGGAGCAAGCACACCAGGAGAAGATGAGAGACAGGTGGTTAAAGGGCAGGGTTTTCCCTCAAGGATCAGCAGCTTCTTTAAATCCTGCTCCACTGATTAACCCAAGTTCATAGATGTAAAAAAAAAATGTGAAGAATGGAAAAAGAAAAAGGAAGGGATGAGATGAAAAAGAATATTGCGTGAAAAAGAGAACTAGTGGAGGAGAGCAAGAGTGCATAATGTGAAATTGCCTTAGGGACCAAAGCTCACGGATCTATTCTAGAGTCTTCGGCCCACTTGAGACAATAGCCAAGTTCTAGCCTAGTTCTACTCCAATTATGAGAACATGTTTTTCATTTTTTAAAAGGTTTTATTTATTTATTTTTAGAAAGAAGAGAAGGGAGGGATAAAAAGAGGGAGAGAAACATCAATGTGTGGTTGCTTCTCGCTCACCCTCTACTGGGGACCTGGCCCACAACCCAGGCATGTGCCCTAACTGGGAATCCAACCAGCGACCCTTTGGTTGGCAGGCCAGAACTCAATCCCCTGAGTCACACCAGGGCTGTATTTCATTTTTGATGGTCAAAAATTACTACTGGGTTTTAATTTGCTTCCATATATGAATTTATTTAAACACTATGAACAACTCTACATGAATAAGTATGACAACCTGGGTGACATGAACTAATTCCTTGAGAATAAAATACCAAATCTCATTAAACAGAAAGTGAATGGCTTGAAGAATCCTAAAACTATAAGGAGATTGAATTCATAGTTAATTAACTTCTAGTTACAGAATTTTTAAATTTTTTAAAGGCCTATAGAATTCCATTGTAGTAAACATTTAAAGATGAAATGGAAGTTGCCTTAGCTTCGGAGAACTCTGCAAAACAACCACCTGAGGACTGGGTAAGCGATAAACCAGTTCACGCCGGAGCCCAGCGGGGGAAGCATCTTGGTGGACACCGTTTGTCACCACGGCTAAAGGAGACCCCAACAAGCCAAGGGGCAAAATGTCCTCATCTGCTTTCTTTGCAAACCTGCTGGGGAGAGCACAAGAAGAAACAAACACCCAGACTCTTCCATCAGCTTATCCGAATCTCCAAGAAATGTCCAGAGAGATGCAGGACCATGTCTGCAAAGGAAAAGTCAAAGTTCGAAGACATGGCAAAGAGTGACGAAGCTCTCTATGACAGGGAAGTGAAAAATTATGTTCCTCCCAAAGGTGGTAAGAAAGGAAAGAAAACAGATCCCAATGCTCCTAAAAGACCTCCATGTGCTTTTTCCAGTTTGGCTCTGAATATCACCCAAAGATCAAAAGTGAACACCCTGGTTTATCCATTGGGGATACTGCAAAAAAATTGGGTGAAATGTGGTCTGAACAGTCAGCCAAAGATAAGCAACCGTAGGAACAAAAAGCAGCTAAGCTGAAGGAGATGAAAACCATATTGCTGCATATCATGCCGAAGGCAAAAGTGACGTGGGAAAGAAGGGACTTGGCAGGCCACCAGGCTCAGAGAAGAAGAACAAACCAGAAGATGAGGAGGAAGAAGAAGAGGAAGAGGATGAGGAAGAAGAGGAGGATGGAGATGAAGAATAAAAGGCTGTCCTGTAATGATGCTTGTGGATATGTGTGTGCTCAGGCAATTGTTTTGCTAAGAATGTGAATTCAAGTGCAGCTCAATATGAGCTTCAGTATAAAAACTGTACAGATTTTTTTGTATAGCTGGTAAGATTCTTTGCAGAGAAAATACTTTTTTCAAAGTGCAGGTTGTGGCTTTTTGAGGGGCTACTACATACAGTTAGATTTTAAGGCTTCGGATGTTAAATGTTTCTAAATATTTAATGGTTTCTTTAATTTCTTGACTTATGTATGGTAGCACAGCAAACTCACAGGAATTAGTATCAATAGTAAATTTTGGGTTTTTTAGAATGTTGCATTTTGTTCTGTAAAAAAGTTTTGTAATAAAATTATGTATATTAAAAAAATAAAATAAAAATGAAATGATACCAATTTTACACAAACTCTTCCAGAAAATAAAAGAGATGGTAACATTTACCAACTTACTTTTATAAAACCCTGATACCAAAGCCATTAAAAGACAGTATAAGAAAAGAAAACTATAGGTTAATATTTCTCATAAACATTGATGTAAAAATCAATATCCTGGCTGGGTAGTTCAGTTGGTTGCAACGTCATCCCGATATGCCAAGGTTTGGGGTTCGATCATGGGTTAGGGCACAGACAACAATGCACCAATGAATGTATAAATAAGTGGAAAACAGATCTCTCTCTCTCTCTCCTTTCTTCTCTCTCTAAAATCAACCAATATAAGTAAAAATTTTTTAAATCAAACAAAATCTTAGCAAACTGAGCCCAAATATATTTGAAAAACATTATCCACTGTAACCAAATGGGGCTTATCTTGAAAAAGCAAGGCTGCTTCAATATTTGAAAAACTAACCAATGTAATCCACTATATTAATAGACTAAAGAAGAAAAACTACATAATCATATCAATTAATGCAGAAATAGTATTTGAAAAATTCTACATCCATTCAAAATTGAAAAATTCTCAAATAACTAAGATAAAATATTTTAAAAAAACAAAAAGCCCTGACCAGTGTATCTCAGCTGGTTGAACGTTGACCCACAAAGCAAAAGGCTTCCAGTTCCATTCCCTGTCGGGGCACATGCCTGGGTTGCAGGCCAGTCCCTGGTCAGGGTGTGTGTGAGAGGCAACCGTTCCATTTCTCTCACACGTCGATTTGTCTCTCCCTCTTTTCCCCCTTCCCTTCCCCTCTCTCGAAGCATAAATAAATAAAGTCTTTAACAAATTATCAGATAACTAAGACAGAAGGGAACTTCCTCAACCTCAGAAAACCAAACCAAAGCCAACAAAAAAACAAAATCTAGTATTATACTGAGTAGTGAGTGACTGAAAGCTTTCCCCTTCAGGTCAGGAACAAGGCGAGGATAACCCCTTTCACTGTTACTTGACATCACACTAGAATTTCTAGCCAGCACAATAAACCAAGAATGAGGTCAAAGTTACCCAGTTTGGAAAGGAAGAAATAAAAATGCCCATATGTGCAGAGGACATGACTGAAACCCAAAAGAAGTGACTGGAAAACACCCCCCCGAGAACTGAGTTAAGTCACAGGACACAAGGTAAAAGCACAAAAATAATGTCATACCTGCATAGCAGCAATGGACAGCTGAAACTGATATTTTAAAAATATTACCACGTACAACAGCTCCAAAAATATTGAAATTCTTAGGAATAAATTTAACAAAACATACACAAGATGTATATGCTGAAAAGCACAAAACACTAATGAAAAAAATTAAACAAGCCCCAAATAAATGAAAAACCATATTGTGTTCAGGAATGGAAAGACTCAACTCTCCAAACTGGTATGTAGATTTGACTCAGTTTCATTACATATCCCTGCAGAATTTTTGTAGATATTAGCAAGCTAATTCTAAAATTAATACAGAAATTCAAAGGAACTAGAAAAGCCAAATATTTTTAAAATAAAATTAAAATTGGAGGGTTCACACTACCAGGTTTTTATTTTTTTTTAATATATTTTATTGATTATGCTATTACAGTTGTCCCAAGTTTTCCTCTCCCCCTCCCCAGCACCCCACATTCCCTCTGGCAATCCCCATCCCCCTTAATTCATGTCCATGGGTCATGCATATATGTTCTTTGGCTACTCCATTTCCTATACTGTTTTTAACATCCCCATGCCTATTCTGTACCTACTAATTTGTACTTCTTAATCCCTGTACCTTTTTCCCCATTCTCTCCCTTCCCCTTCCCAACTGGTAAAGATCCAAATGATCTCCGTATCTATGATTCTGTTTCTGTTGTGTTTGTTGTTTTTTTTTTAAGATTCAGTTGTTGATTGATAGTTGTGAATTTATTGCCATTTTATTGTTCATAGTTTTAATCTTTTTCTTAAATAATTCCCTTTAACATTTCATATAATAATGGCCTGGTGATGGTGAATTCCTTTAGCTTTACCTTGTCTGGGAAGTACTTTATCTGCCCTTTGATTCTAAACGATAGCTTTGCTGGATAAAGTAGTTTTGGTTGCAGGTCCTTGCTTTTTATCACTTTGAATATTTCTTACCAGTCCCTTCTTGTCTGCAAAGTTTTGTTTTAGAAATCAGGTGACTGTCTAATGGGAATTCCTTTGTAAATAACTGCTTTTCTCTTTCTATGTTTAAGATTTTCTATCTTTAACCTTTGACATTTTAATTATGATATGCCTTGGTGTGGTCATCTTTGCATGCATCTTGTTTGGGACTTTCTGTGCTTCTTGAACTTATATGTCTATTTCCTTTACCAAATTAGGAAAGTTTATTTTCACTATTGTTTTCAAATAAGTTTTCAATTTCTTGCTCTTTCTCTTCTCCTTCTGGCACCACTATAATTTGAATGTTGGTACATTTGAAGTTGTCCCAGAGGTTCCTTACCCTATTTACCCTATCCTCATTTTTTTTGTATTCTCTTTTCGTCTTGTTGTTCTGATTGGTTGTTTTTGCTTTTTTATGTTCCAAATCATTGATTTGATTCTCAGCTTCATCTGCTCTATTGTTGTTTCTCTATAACTTGTTCTTTACTTAGTGTATCCTTCAAGTGATTAGATCATTTTATGCTGTTGGCATGCCCAATGATTTCCTTGAGCATCCTAATAACCAGTGTTTTGAACTCTGCATCTAATAGATTGCTTTTCTCCATTTTGTTTAGTTCTTTTTCTGGAGTTTTGTCCTGTTCTTTCATTTTGGCCATATTTCTTTGTTTCCTCATTTTGGTAGCCTCCTTATGTTTGTTTCTATGTATTAGGTAAAGCTGTTTTGACTCCCTGTCTTAGTAGTGTGCCCTAATGTGGAAAAGCCCATCCATAAGTTGGATGGGGTGAAGCCTTAGGTAATTGCCAGGGTGAGGCAACCCTGTGTGAACCAGGTTGATAAAGTATTAAATATGGTGCCACCTCTTTGTAGCTCTATGTGGCAGAGGGCTCAGAAAAGGAACACTCTGGCCACTCTGCCTGGCTTCTGGAGTTTTGTCCCAAAGGAAGCTGTCTCCTGATGCCCAGCCAGACACCAGACACTTCAGTTTCTCCCCGTATGCCACTGGTGCCCTTCAAGCTACTGCCCCAGTGCTGGAGCCCTTAGGGAGTGAGTCTGAGTAATTCCCGAATCTGTTGTGGACCCTTTAAGAGAAAGTGACTAAGAATCCCACGGTTTCTTCCATTGCCCCAACCCTCACTGTTTTATGGGGGCTTATCTTCCTGGCACTGGAACCCTGGGCTGGGTGGTCTGCTGTGGGGCTGGGATCCCTTACTTCCAAGATAACCCTCCCGACTTTTATCCACCACACACTGGTGTGGGACCAGCCCATTCTGCTTCTCTGCCTCTCCTACCCATCTGAATGAATGTGACTTCTTTAATTCCTTGGTTGTCGGACTCTATATAGCTCAATTTTCTGATGGTTCTGGGTGATATTTGTTTGTAGTTTAGTTGTAATTTTTGCTGTGGTTGTGTGAGGAGGTGAGCCATGATTAACTATGTCTCCATCTTGAGCAGAAGTAGATTTTTAAATTGTACTATAAAAGCTAGATTAACCAAAACAGTGTGGTATTGGTGAAGGGATAGTCACTTAGATCAGTGGAACTGAACAGAGAGCCCAGGAACAGATCTATACGAATATGGCCAATTGACTTTTAAGAAAGGCCCAAAGACTGGACACTTCTCCCAATAAGGCTTAACAAATGGTCAACAGATATATGAAAAGATGATTAACTTTACTAGCTATTAAGGAAATACAAGTCACCACTACAATGAGGTGCTACATCACACCTGTCAAAATGGCTATTATCAACAAGACAAGTAATAACAAGTATTGAAGAGGTTATGCAAAAAAAGGAACCCTCTTCACTGCTGACAGGAATCAAAACTGGCTCAGCCAATACAGAAAATAGTATAGAAATTCCTCAAAAGATTAAGAATAGAATTACTATATGATCCTGCAAACCCTCTTCTGGGCATCTACCTGAAAATTTTGAAAACATTTATTTGTGAAGATATATAAATGCTCATATATACTCCTGTGTTCATTGCAGCATTATTCATGGTGGCCAAGACATGGAAAAAACCAAAATGTCCTTGGATAGATAATTGGATAAAGAAGATGTGGTACATATATACAATGGCATCCTATTCAGCCACAAGAAAAGATGAAATGCTGCCATTTGCGGCAACATGGATGGATCTTTCTTTTGACACTATTACAGATGCCCTCTTTCTCTCCCTTTGCCCACCTCTACCCAGCCCCCACGCCCCATCCCTCTTCCCTCTGGCCATCACCACACAGTTGTCTGTGTCTGTGAGTTAAGCATATATGTTCTTTGGCTAAACTCTTCATCTTCTTGCATCCACTTCAGCATGGATGGATCTTGAGAATATCATGCTTAGCAAAATAATTCAGATTGAAAAAGTCAAGAATCATATTATTTCATTCATGCATAGGATATAAACTGAAAGCAATAAATGAACAAACAAGATAAACAAACAAACACTCATAGATACAACTGTATGGTTGTTACCAGAGAGAATGGGAGGTTGGGAGAGGTAGTAATGGGTAAAGGGGATCAGATGTAAATGGTGATGGAAGGAGATTTGACTTTGGGTGGTAGACCCAAAATGCAATATACATATGATATGTTATAGAATTGTACACTTGAAACCTATGTAGTTTTACTAAAAATGTCACCCCAATAAATTTAATAATTTTTTTTAAAAGAAAGGCCCAAACAATAGTCTTTTCAACAAATGATGTTAGACACATTGGGCATTTATATACTTAAAAATGAACCTCAACCTAAATCTCACACCTTCTACAATTAATTCAAAATATGTCATAGATCTAAATCTAAGATTAGAAACTATAAAACTTGCAGAAGAGACCTTTTTAGAGAAAATCTTCATGACCTGGGGTTAGGCAAAAAGTTCTTACACATGACACCAAAGATATGATCTATAAAAGAAAAAAATTGATAAATTGGACTTGATCACAATTTAAAACTATATAAAAGAAACTGGAAAGAGAATAAAAAGATAAGTTATACACTCTAAGAATATACTTGCAAATCACATACTGACAAATGCCTCATATCTAAAATATATAAAGAATTCTCAAAAGTCCATAGTAAGAAAACAAATACCCAGTTTTGTTTTTGGTTTGCTGTGGCTGCACTCATGGCTATGATTTATTCCAGCAAAGGATACACAGCAAAATCAACAAAGGGAAAGGTGTACAGGAAGAAGTCCAGAGGAAACAAATCACAAGTGCCCACGAGTTCTCTCCCAGAGGAGTCACGTAGCACAAACTTAATCCTCCAGCAACAAGTTGTAACAACACATATGAAGTGCCACCTGTCAGAAAAGCTAATTAGAAACTCGGTGTCTAAGTTTGTTTGTTTTATTTTTTAAGTGGATTTATTGGGGTGACATTGGTTAATAAAATGATATAGGTTCCAGGTGTACAATTCTATAACATAGCATCTGTATATTGTATTGTGTGTTCACCACCCCAAGTCATCTCCTTCCCTCACCATTTACCCCACCTTTCCACTCTTCTACCTCCTCCTAGCCCCCTTTCCCTCTCTTTCCCTCTGGCAATGACCATACTGTAAACAACCCAGTTTTAAAATGAGCGAAAGACTTAACAGACATTTCACCAAAGTAGATAAATGGATGACAAATAAGCTCTAGAAAAGATGTTAGTATCATTAGTTATTAGGGAAATGCCAATTAAAACCACAATAAAATACCTATTAGAATACCTAAAATAAAAAATCCTGTTAATATCAAGTTCCGGTGAGCACACAGAACAAATAGAATGCTTGTATATTCTCATGGAAATGCAAAATGTTACAGCCATTGTGGGAAACTGCTCAGCAGTTTCTCATAAAGTTAAAAATGTTCTTATAGTATGACCTAGCCATCCCACCCCCTGGGTATTTATTCTAAGGAAATAAAAACTTCTACTCAAACAAAAACCTACACACAAATGCTTATAGCAGCTCTATTCATAATTATCAAAGACTGGAAACAACTTAAATGTCTGTGAATAGGCTAAGTGTGGTACATTTCTACCACGGAATACTATTCAGCAACAAAATTAATGAACTATTGGCATAAATAACATCTTGGATGAATCTCAAAGGCACGCTAAGTAAAAGGAGCCAGTCTCAGAAGTTTACATACTGTATGATTTAATTTGTATGAGATTCTAAAAAAGACAAAACTGTGGTGACGGAAAACAGGTTTATGGTTGCCAGGGGTTGAGGAGGTAACTGCCACGAAGGAACACAAGGGAATTCTTCAGGGTAATGGAACTGTTATGTATTTTGATTGTGGTGGTGGTTATGTGAATGTTTTGTATTAAGATTCACACATGCACATATGCACATGCCATTTTACCATATGTTAATTTAAAAGTAAAACTGAAATATGATGCATAGGTTTTCATATTTGAAAACAACTTTTATCAGAATAAGTATATATCAGAAGATCCAATTTCAGAGGCATTCACCAATTCCTTCTCACCTGTACAGTCGAAATATAAGATGAAACATTCTCAGAAGATTAGTCTTGCTCAGAATGGAGCTACACATTGCTTCCAGGCAACATTTAGTATTCTGATAAGTCAAATCCATAGCAACTCAGAGGATATTCTCCAATGGTGATTTTATAAGGTTTACAAGTTGTGTATCCAACAGTGCTAATTAATCATGTTTTTTTCACTTTTAAGGATCCCGAATGGTCTATGTAACAGAATTTTTAAAAATTTTGACAAATTTGGGAATAGGGCATAATGAGTCATAGCATCTGGAACAAGATAGCCTGGTTCAAATCCTAGCTTACCACTTACTATTTACTAGCCTTTGGACAAGTTACTTAGCAGAGCTCTCTGTGCCTCAGTTTCCTTATCTGAGGATAATAACGGTACTTACTACATAAGGTTATTATCAGTGAGAATTTAATGAGTTAATATATGTAAAGTACTTAGAGCAATGAGTGGCACATATTAAACACTATGTAAGTGTTTGTTAAATAAAAATGCACTGAGTTCTTGTCCATTGTCAGTTACATTACCTTACAGGTATGCCACGTGACAGTATAATTGATCAAATAATCAAATTGTATTTGCATGGCTCAAATGGAATTTCACTAGTTTACTAATGAATATGATAAAGATATAATGGCAAGTTTCTGCACTTTAGGCTCTCCCTGAAAACTGTGAAAATTACAGCATGCAGGAGGATTTCAGCTATAGCTCCAGTGCAGATAAACAGGCTTTAACGAATTTAGCAAATTTAATAGGTATCAAAAGGGTGGGTGCCAGGAAAAGAAAGCCAGCTAGACTCTAACTTGTGTTGCTAACCTATGGTATCCGTACTGATCACACCACTCTTAAAGCACATATTTCACTCTAGGTTACATACTTAATTGAGTTACACAGACTTAATCTGTACAACTCCATTGGCAGGAATGAGAACTGTAGGTAACAGTTCTAGGAAAGATTTAGGCTCAGTATAAGGAAGAACTAATGCAGAAGACCTCTCCAAACATGAGAGGGGCTACCTGAGCAGTTAGTAAATTCAGGTCACCACTGACATTGTTCAAATGAACAGGAGTGTTCAAATACACTTAAAGACCTGTTAGGTAGTGGAACAATTATGATCACAGCAACCACAATCATTTACTAAATGCTTATTATATTTGTCCCAGGTTCTACACACACATTATCTTCAAGCCTCTTATCAGTCCTACAATGTAGCTATTATCACCCTCTTTATAGCTGAGGAAACTAAGGCTCAGAAAGGTTAAATATATTGCCCTCGAATCCACAGCTACTAAGTGGCAAAGCTGTGATTGGATGTACATCCTTTAACTCCATTGCATACATTCTTCCTATAGTTCCACACTGCCTCTGGTTGAAGATTCAATGACATTTAATATTCCTTTCAAATCCCTAAAAAGTGTGGCTCCATGAAATCATATCTTCATAAACATATCTAGATCTTCCCAAACCATTTCTATAACACTGGAGCAGGCAAAACTATATCAAGGGAAAAATGCATGTGTGTCTCCTTTATTAATGTTGGTTTGTAACTTCTATGAGAGATGAGTTCCAAACTAACACACCAGCTAGGATGTCAACAGACAATGAAATTAATAATAAATTAGACTATGCAGAACAGATAAGGAGTTTCTTACTCCTGAATTTACTTCCTGGAGAATGAGATTTTTAAAAAAGAGGTAAAATTTTTTTTTCTCTCCTAATAAAAGTAGCAAATGAATACATAAGTAGCAGAGATAAATCTATGTCCATACCCACCCCCCCATTCTTCTTTGGCTAACTCGCAATTAAAACGTGATTCATGAGAATCCATGTGAGTGTCTTCAGAATTTGTTACAGTAATCTCTCACCAACTGGGAATGGTGAGTGTTACATTCCAGAAAAGTGCAATGTTAGATAGAACCTTCATTGGCAAGCTCAAGGTTTCGCAGAAAATAGCTAATTTACAAGAGAGTACGACAATAAAAAGTGCCAATTAAGCAGAAAAGAATCCTTTTCCTCAGTTGTTCACGAGATCATGTTCTGAAAGCCATGGTCTGCTGTGGAAGACGGTTTGTTTTATATTAACCACACTTCTTTTCGTAAAGTTCTTCATGCAGCCCTTTCTGTATTGATATTCAGTGCTTTCTTGCATTTGCTTTCTCATTTGTATCATTTTTGAGAGCCTTGGCAACATTTGTAATAGCCATCTGGTCTTTCCAGAAAAGAAGGGCATGGCTCTTCTAGGCCTGGTCTCCTACCGTCACACTACTCGGGCGGAGAGCAGCAGACCTCCTCTCTGTGCCATCTGACCCTAAGATTTGGGTGGGAGTGGAGATGAGGGTAGAGATAACTGCAGTTAAATTCTTTGAGATCACAACTTTTAAATTTTAGGCATACAAATATGAAACCACATTGTGACAAAATTATAATTTGCAAAATGATAGTTGACAAGGAATTATTATATATATCAGCGGTTGTCAAACTCATTTTCACGGGGAATAGGGGGGTGGGGGGAGGGGCACATCAGCCTCACAGTTGCCTTCAAAGGGCCGAATGTAATTTGAGGACTGTATAAATGTAACTACTCCTTAACAGTTAAGCGAGAGCTCGGTGCTGCTGCGGGGTAGAAACAAGGTGCTGAGCAGGATAAAACAAGGTGGAGGGCCGGATCCTGTCCGTGAGCCTTGTGTTTGCCACCTGTGACATATATTTTCTTAGAAATCTTCATAACTTTTTAATATTGTATACTCCCAAACCTAGAGTTTAAATTTAGCATTCATTTGTTGGATTCCAAAAGGAGAAAACAAAACCAAGTTCTCCCATGTTCAGGTCAGAAGGAATAAATCAAAGAATCATGAATTATGAAGTTGGTAGAACTCTGCCAATTTCAGAGGAGGAAACCCAGAAAGGCTGCCCAACATGTGACAGGTCACAGAGCTGGCCCTCTCATTTAGTACTGTAGAAATTTAGAATTTCTCAAATACTGTCCTCAGTAATCTGAATCTTGCATGCTTCAAACTATTTTGACATTCTGTGTTTGTTCTTCACCGACCTGACATCCTGTACTTGGCAACACTTTTCTATGTTGGGTACAGAAACAGAATTTAGTGATAATCATTAAAATAGTGTCAGAGACCCCACCCTCCTATGGAAAGAGGAGATGTTGGCCCTCTGCAAAGATTTTTCTGTCTTCTGTTGTTGGCTGATGTGTGAGAGTTCATGTGCTGGAAATCTTTATGATTCACTCAACTGAAGATATATGCTTATTCATTCTCTTCCTCTAGCACCCTCAAAAAAAAAAAACATCACTGTATTTCATGAGTTTAGACACCGTTTATTTAAACTGTTTCCCGTTTACTTCCAAAATTCCCAAGGAAACGGTAGGGGAAGACTCCTTTAACCTGTGAGAACGACGTGATAATGAACTATAGAAAGCCACTAGCATAAGTAGGATTGAACGATAGATAGATTGAAATGTGGAAGGTGAAACACTGTCGAGGCAGAGGTCCAAGAGTACCCTGAGAGAATTCTAACATGGCCTTTAGCTCCTTAAGAATCGTTAGTATTCAGCGTTTTGCAAAACACCTAGGGAAAGAAAACACCCTTGGAGAGTCAACCTCTTTGTCTCCTTTCCTTCACCATCCCCTTTTCTGATCCCTTCTTTACTTGAGAACTCAGAAGACACAAAGAAATGGGTATAGGGCATGCCTCTGGCACTGGGCCTTGTTTGGCATTGAAAGCTCCCAGAATGGTTCTGCTATTTAAAGTAATAACCAGCAGACCAGAAAATGGAAAGGTTTGTGAAACTCTATCACGCATGCTATTGTGAAGTTCAATGGGACTCTGAGTACTGCCAACTTAGTATTCTTGATTTGTTTCCTGCACTGTGTAACTCAAGTTACAGGCTTTGTTTTTTCTTTTCTTTCATTCATTCTTTCTTTTTTTAAACCCTTTTGTTTTTCTGGTTCCAGAAACACTAACAACGAAAAGGTAGGGATAGTGATTTTAATGTTAGCTTGTTAATGCACTACTGCTGGGCCTCTCTGAAGGTGAGAGAAGTTCTAGTAGATATTTCATTCTTAAATGTCTACAATCAGCAAGTTTTGCCCTTGCCTGTGCCTTTGGAAGTCACGTGCTCACTGTTTGAATAGGATATATAATTTCTTCTGTTCAGTAGAACTCCCCCAGTTTTGGGAGCATTTCCATGAGTTGCACATAGTAAATATTTTCAAAAACATGTTGTGCTCAAATGAATTAAATTTTATATGAAGAACTGCACTTCTGATATTATGATAGTCATGTGTTTCCCTCCTCCCTATTCACATTAGATATATAGGAATGGGTCCTGAAAGATCCCATTAGATACGTCAGATTTTGGGGGGAAATCAATTAATATAAATATTTGTTAAGCCCTTCCTATGTCCTAGGCATCCTCTTTTCTCAAGAAGTTTACATCTGACAGAAGAATAGTGAAACGTAAACCCCAATTATAATTCTGTGAGATAAGTACTATGCCATTGTTAGCAGTGAATTCTAACAGAATAGACACAGAGTTTAGTGTATGTTAGTGGGCTTTGAAAATAAGAGATCTCAAATTTGTCTTCCCCTTTTTAGTTTTACTTATGCTTCAAGGTTACAAGCTATTCTGGCTAATGAAGGAAACAGGGGGGAAAAAGGTTTTGTGCATCTTAAGTTTTTAAATGTTAAGCACCAGCACACATTATTTTCCAAATACTTTCAAGGGCATTTTTCTAGAATCAGGTAAATGAGAGCAAGCAAGTGACCTACTTACAACAAAAATGCTCCAGGTTATGAGGATGGGAAGCCAAGTGCATCCTGGAAACCATAGCATCTGGTCTTGTTTTATGCTTCATCTATCAATCTGCTGTTACAGGAATTCAGAATTAGTGTTTCGACTACAATAGTGTTTCTTCTATTTTGGCCGATGAATTTATATCTTTGTTATTCTTACCCACTCCCTCCCATCTCCTTTCCCATTAAAAAAAAGTATTTTTGAAGCAATTATTCTTTCATCTACTCCTTAAAACTTTTGCTAATAAGGCTATGCTATAATAAGGTTAGATAGCTTCTCAAGCAATTCCCTGTTGTGATCAATCCTGACTTTCCACAGATGGTATCATTTGAACAGTATATTTTCAGTACTGTATTAAAGCAAAACAACAAAATATTGCAGACTTAAATATCTAAGTTTGCGAAAATGTTTATTGATAGCATAAAGTGTAAAAAATACACAGTTGGCAGCAGTGCTTGAAA
>VMDR010020201.1:0-17735 GCA_007922815.1 Macrotus californicus
CCCCCCAGCTCTTTCTCACCACACCTGTGTTTCTGACTCACTAAGAGCTCTCATCCTCTGTCTGCCATTCATTTGTCAGTCTGGTAGTAAAGATGCTTCATTCCAGCGGGATGGTGACTACACTAAACTGCTGGGTATTTTAATTCTCACATGCCTTATACAATCTCCTCAGTTACGTCCTCTTTTAAATTCCTGAAGCACTCTCGGTCTTTCTCACATTGTCATTTTAAAGTTATATGTAAAGGTAAATACTTGTTGGATTTTCCAAGAAAGTAAATAACAATCTTGGGAAACTTATTGAGGATAGAAAGTGTATATCCTATGCTTTCATATCCTGTAACGTATCTGGCCCAGAACTGGGTACATTAATGATAATCAGATTTGATTTGACATTTGATTAATAATAGGTTTATTGACTGGCTAAATTCCTATGGCAGAGAGTGTAGTGGAGACAATTGCTCTTTCAATTCGTTGCGGTTCTGTTCTTATAGATAGATAGTATAAGCACAGTCGCAGCAGAGTTCTGAATAGAGGGAAATAATCCCAAGAAATACTACTGGAAATTAAGTGATGTAATTGATAATTAAAATAGTTTCCATCATATTTTACTTCACATAAGTTAATATAAAATATTCTTCTCACTTTTACAAAGCAAAACAACAAAAACAACTTTCATTGCAGAGGCACAGGAAAATCACACAGGCTCGTGGACGCTCACATTCGGACACACACACACACACACGCCTCTATGTATCAAATAGACATCACTTGAAACACTAAGCATCTTTGCTGGGGCTTTGACAGCCACATTAAATTAATTTAAGTGACATCAAATACCTTGCATTGTATATTTCAGTTGCCATTCAAATAGTACAGATTTTTCTGCCTGTCATTTAGAATGAATTCAGTACCCCAAGTTTTCCATTGAATTAACAGAGCTAACTGAGGGCATCCAAGAAGAAACCTTCATAGATAATTGGCTGGCTCGGGGAGCTAGTGTAGCGGAGCATGATTCCAGAATGAATCAAATTTGGGAGCTCTCCTGAAAAGAAGACTAAAGGATGGGGGAGAAACAAGGTTATATGCCAATTAAAGAATGATTGTACTTTTATTTTTGTCATTGTTTATTTTTTTTGCCATATATACAAACGTCTCTATGAAAATATTTAAGACAACCTGTTTTCTATTTTCTTACATGCTTTGAAGAACAAGAGCAAATTTATGTTCATTGAAAGAACAATGAGAACATTAATTAATCAGAATTCTATTTTCCCTTTTTTTATTTTGAAAAAGTTACCTTAATGGAGACTTTGATAGAATTGTCACTCTGACTTCATTAAGCACAAGGGAGTTCTATGCCAAAATGTGTCTCTTGTGAGACTTAACTACATCATGACAATATCAGTAATTAAAATAAACTTTTGTCCCCAAAAAACATGATTACACTTGACATTAAAAGTCAAAGCAAAATTAAGTTTAGTCAATCGATACTGTTGCAAATTTGTGGATATTACCCTAAGATTAAAATAAAATAGTCTTTTGAGCTCTCTCTCCCCATCCATCATTTATTTATTTTTCGCCATAACCTGTCCACATTTCTCACAGCTCACTGTGTTCATCAGCCATATTTATGTATTTTTAAAATATATTTTGCTGTCTATTATCTCTCTAAAGCCACACAACATGATATCTAAAGACACAAACACTTACCTATACAAAGACATCTGAATGTTCTGTAAATATAAAGATATTTATCATCACTTATGCTGCCATTCTGTATCATATATGGTCTACATCATAAAAACCTATGCCTTGGGTTTGTAATCCTGAAACTAGATACTTCTATGATCAACTCATTCTGTCCTCTCCTTCTCTTTCTTTGCTCCATAAATATATATTGATCTTACACTCCTACCAGATTTTCAGTTTCTTTGATCAAGGGTGCTGCCTTACTCATCATTGAATTTTCCATAAAATTAGCAGAATGAATTGTATATAATATGAATCTATTGTGTCTTTGAAAAATTAATGAATCTTTCATGTTTGATTTCAGTGAATGAGAAGAGACTGAAATTTCAATTTTAAACATTCTCTTCTATTTTTCCTATAGGCATACTAAAGTCACTGATATGGTAATAGACTGAATATTTGACACAACTTTCCATTCTGTGCAGCAATGGGATGCTACCTTCCCTAAATAATCTCAGTGTTTAGTTTTGCTGTACATGGCCAAGGAACAGAGATAGTGTGGGGCCTCCACAGAATGGGAGACCCATTCATGGTAGTCTGAGAGTGCCACCCCTAAAAGCTGCGCAAGCTGGCAGCCCTGTTTGTAGCATCTTCCTTTTCTCCACAATTTATCCGATTTCAAAATTCAAAAGCCAAACAGGTCCTAATAGACCTAATCTGGGTTCTAAGCATTGCCACCTCTGTTACATTCTACTGTTACAGGAAGACATTTCTCTCTCTCTCTCATTGTGTGTACTTACAAGCTAGAAATGCAAGAATTGACCAGATTCTTAGAACACTGAAGGAAAGGAGAATGGAGAAAGAATCAGCTCTGTTGAGTGAAATAGCTAAGCCATTTTTCACAATGGCTTGGAGTATTCTAATAAGGTGAGTGATATTAACCACAGAATGTGCTTTCCTTTGACAAAGTAGCTCCAAGGAATAGTTAAATGTAAATGAAATATACTCTACAAATCCAAACACATTAGTGAACAAAATGCTTTAAAAGGTATAATTGTCTAAAGAAATATTTAGAGTTGGGCTGAAAGATCATTGGTGAGTCATGTTTTTTGTTAGTTTTCAAAGAGGATTGAACAAGTATAGAAAAGTATCTTCAAGTTCTGTGAGAAAATCAATGAGAAGACTTAGACTTGTGATTAGGCAAGATGAGTTGCCAGATGGAATAATTTGAAATATGTTTTATTAAGGAAGTATCATTTTATAGGCAAACAAGAGTGATTCACAGGAAGTTCTTTTCTGGCCACTCTCAACACGCTTTCAATAAATGGGAACTCTACCTTATGTACTGCGATGGGCTACCATGGAGCTAGCTGGCAAGCTGTCCTGGTTGCCTGTCATTTCCCATGCTCCCCAATAGGTGTAAGGGTTGCCTTGATTTGGTGGGTCCAAAGGCTAGAGTGAAAAATTATCTTTTTTTTAAACTACAGCCACAAACATAGTGTATCCTTTCAGTTCCAAATAATATATACTGCCACATACAAAATACTGTTATCTGTTGCTTCTTTTCCATCACTCCATTATATGAATACTTACATCCCTCCCCTGCTAGATATTGGTTTCTTTGAGGGCAATGCCTTAGTCATTATTGAATTTTCCATAATTTTAAGTAAAATATATTGTGTAGTACATGTCTAGTGGATCTTTGATAAACATATGAATGGTTCATGTTTGATTTCAATGGATAACAAGTAAGATGAGACTCAAATTTCATTTTCAAATATCTGATCTATTTTATAAAGGACCACCATGCACAAAAGTATAGGTGAGAACTCTAGCCCTTGTTTCTGACAATCACCTAGGCTACTTTCAGTTGACTTCCCAACCTATTTCTCCTTGCACCAGTATTCTCTAGGACTTCACACAACCTGCACCACAACTATTTTGGCTTTAACCAATAGTTTTTCTCCTTACATGCAATCAGTTTTTAACTCTGGTGTGATGCACAGAGCTCATAACAGAGAAATCTCTTTTGTTCCTTCTTCTCCCTATCTACATTAAACTGTACCCATCAGTCCAATCTTAAAAAAAAAAAAAAACAACTGAGAAAAGTACAGTCAAAAGAGGCTTGAACATGTCATTGTGAATCAGACAGACAAGGCTGGCATAAATGAGAAAAGGCAAATGAGATATCAGAGGGAGGAAGATACTAAGGCATACACCAGGAACCAGGCTACACTATGACACGCCTAGAAGTGTAGGGGAGCAGAAAATCAGGGCGATTTAATAAAAGCAGGTAGACAGAAGGAAAGTCTGGATGAATTACAAAAAATCATGCTGCTGTGGTGCTGGACATTTGGAGTAAGCACGATTTTATACACCCAACATAGAACAGATATAAGTACCAATAAATCACCCATAAGCACTTGTGAAAATATTTTTTTTCAGAAGCACCAGATGTATTTCTTATAAGAAGTGAAGAAAACGACTTGAGGATTAATTATAGATGCAGAAAACTACAAGAATAAAAATTGAATTCAAGATTCTTTGAATAGAACATCTTCTAAAATACAAACAAAAAAAAACTCTTAAAATGTTTTAGGTTTATGATACTACTTTTATTATTTTTTAGTTTCTTTTCAATTAAGTTATTTCAATTAGGTATGTCAAAAGCAGAACTGCTAGTTTAATCATAGAATTTTGTATTTGTCACATCAAAATTTTTCTAATATGCCTTGGAAAAATTTTGATATGACAAATATAAAACAACATATATATGACCAGAGAAAAGGCTGTTGATTCAAATCCTGACTTTCATCTGCCTTTCATTACCCTATGGTGTTTTTTCAAACAGCTTAAAAACCATAAAAAGATACTGATGTGCCTTGTGTCCAGAAAACACTAATAATATCCACCTGTGCTCTAGCTATTCCAACTTATCATGTATGGCTCTCACTAAGGACATAGTCTATGATACTGCAGGTCTACAAAATGCAATGCAGGCTTTTGTTTTCTTCAGGGTGACCTCTTGTTTAATACGGCAATCACGTGCCTTTATTTGCCTCTACTTCTTATTAAAATAAGAGAATAAAAACAGAATTAAACCTATAAACCCTACTAGGAAAGACAATGGGAGAAGGACTATTATTCAACATTAGATTTCAAAGCATTTTTGGGAGATGGGAAATGGATGAGAATCATAAATTGAACAATCAGCAGCCAAAAAATAACACAGGAAGAGATGGCAGGAAAAGAGGGAGCTAATCTTCCAGGCACACCCCCAAATGCTTTTAGAGTAAAATTAGTAAGTATGAGTATGGGATAATGAAAGTGAGCCAAAATTGGTGGGTGGAGAGGAACAGTGGGTCTAACTAAAATTCTATTTCTAGAACAAGAAACCAGTAACATCCCTAACTCCTCTCCTTTCTCTTCCACATTCCTAGACATAATAGGGTATAAGAAACTGCATGGTGAGCAAAGTAGAAAGAAATCAAAGCAAAACAATAATCACCATAACAAAAACAATGACCCTACATTAAAAAGAGGTAATGCTTTGCTTAGGTAGAATTAGAACCACTGGCTAGGTGCTGGCGCCACATTATACATTTCTTCCCATTTTGGTAATCTTTTACCAAAGCCTGGCTCCCCAGTAATTTCAATGCCTACCCAGCCAGGTCAGCCTCCTTACTGAAACAAAAGTCTTACAGGGAGAACAAGCAAGAGATATACAGCAGTAGAGAAAATCCAATCTGCTACCTGGATGAGTCAACTCAATACATCCTATTTTAAATATGCACAAATAACTTACAATCACTCAGGCATATAAAGAAAATTAGCAGCATTCAAAGAGCAAAATAAACAAACAAAACAATCCCAGTGGAAATAAAAATAACTCATGGAAGAGAAGAAACTTGAAAAATATCTAATTAGTATTCTCAGAGAGATTTGAAGGCTGATGTCAAAAAAAACAAAACAGTAAGATAAAAGTCAAGAAACTCTACATAAACAGAGTCTCTACAAAGGACAAAGAGACACAAAATACGGGATGAAATATAAAAGGCAAGCAGGCCATCAAGGATATCAATCAACATCAACAAACAGGGGCTATAGATGGAGAGAATAGGAAATAGAAGGGAAGTAATAGCAACATAAAATTTAGGAAAATTTTGCACATCTGAAAAAAGGCATGAATCTTTCTACTTAAAGGATACCCTGATTACACAAAAGGATGGGTGGAAAAAAATACCTACTTCTTTCTAAACATTACATCAGAAAGATTCAGAACATAAAATGAAACAAACCAGCCCACTCACACTTTTCCAGTTTCTACAGCAAGAGACAGAGCTCTGAAGTTAAATGCCCAAGTCTGAGGACGAGCCCTCTGCTGCTCAGTTTATTAGCCAAACCTAGGTATGTGGCTTCATTAGCTACAAGGGATCCAGAGTTCAATAACCCCACGTGCAGAGAAGGCAGAGAGGAGGAAAAATTAATGTGAACAACATCAGTGTCTGTACAATTGCTGTTATATTATCTTTATGAAAAGTTTGTATAGTCCTGGCTGGTGTGGCTCAGTGGATTGAGTGCCAGTTTGTGAACAGAAAGGTTGTCGGATTGACTTCCAGTCAGGGCACACGCCTGAGTTTTGGGCCAGGCCCTCAGATGGGGGCGTGCGAGAAGTTACCAATCTATGTTCCTCTCCCTCTCTTTCTTTCTCCCTCCCTTCCCCTCTCTCTAAGAAATAAGTAAATAAAATCTTTTAAAAATAGAAAAGTTTGTATAGAGTTATTCTAGTACAATGAGGGTGAAAATTGCACAAAAACATGTTAATATTATATGAGCTCAAAAAATAAGAGAAGTCGAAAAATAAGGAAATTTTTAAAAATATTTTTGTGGTAAAATATACATAAAATCTTCCATTTTAATAATTTTAAGTGTACAGTTCGGTGATATTTTAACTATATTCAGATATTGAGTAACCATCACCACCATTCATCTCCTGACCTTTTCATATTCTTAAACTAAAACTCCAGACCTATTAACAAAAACGCTCTACTGCCCTTGACCCCAGCTGCTGGCCACCACCATTCTACTTTCTGTCTGTATGAATCAACTACTCTAGGCATCTCATTGTAAGTAGAACAATATGCTAACTGCCTTTGTGTATGGTCTATTTCACTTAGTATAATGTCTTCAACGGTTTTCCATGTTGTAGCATGTGTTAGGATTTCATTCTTTTTTTAAGGCTGAATATTACTACATAAAAATATCAAATGCTTCACAAAGTTGTATTCATCCTTGATCAGGGGTCATGTCAAACTCTATATCATTCCAATTTTCATGTATGTGCTATTGAAAAAAGTACTAAAACTTTAAGTAAATAAAAAACGAAAATATTAATTAAAAGTTAAGTAGAAAAGGGGATGCTGGGGTCATATAAGTAAGCTTAAACTTCATCTTCAATAAATAGGAAACAGTAATGCCTATATTTCATAAACCAAGACAAGTTCCTATCACTGTCTTGCCTGGAGTCATGGATGTAACCTCCATGAAAAAGCAAATTTTAAAACAAGAACAGCGACTAACTAACAGGAGAGGTAGAATGAGGAAGAGGTATTTTTAGGCATTCTGCATCACTGTTTTTTAAAAATCTTTACATATTTTAATCATAAAACGCCCCCAACCACAATACTACTTAGTGATCAGAATGACAACCCAGAACTGCTGACATTTAGCAGTGTCTACTTTCCATTCCAGTATTGTATGGACCTCTCCCAAGTACACTTTCTTGAAGACCCTTACTGCCATATATCCATCATTAAGTCACTTGGAAAAAGCACAGCAATAGCCTAACTCCAAAGGCTTCCTTTTCTCCTTATCTCTAAGCTTGCCAACTTATATTACTGATTTTATTCTATTATATGTAATATCATTTTATTACTGTAACTACTACTTTTACAACTATTTTCTTCCTTTAACGAGGTCTATCTACTTCTTTTGACACTGATCTTGCTGCTTGCCTGGAATGGGTATGAGTTCCTTAAAAGCAGACTAGCTTACGTCCCCCACCGTCCCCTGGAGATTTCTCAAAGACCTGTTCTTGTTCGGTACAATTTCCACATCAGCACCACACAGCTCCACGCAAAGGCCTCAGCAGCCAGCAATGTTTGCAATGGCCTGACACCCCTGATAGCTGTGGGAATAGTGCCTATGCATCTCCTGCACTATGATTTGCCTTGGCCACCCAAAGACAGTCACTCCTAGTTCTCATTTCTCTTCCTGACTAATCTGGAAGCCTAAGCTCCTCTTAGCAACATTACTTCTGCTGGAAGCGTACACTGGGGCTCTGGAATCCACAAGAATGATGTACCCATTGTGTGGTTGTCCCTGGGCAGCTGAGATGGGAGTCCATTCATCTCAAGTTTCCGCAGACAAAGGAAGATGCAGCACCATGTCCTCAAGTCAAGTAGGAAATCATTTAAACTAAGTTCTATCCTCAGAAAAATGGTGATGTTTCAAATAAATAGACAATCCTTCTGATCTGAAAGTAAGGCCTTCTGAATTATATTTTCAATCTCCTTAAAATTTTATAATTTTGAAGTTCTTCTGATGTCAATTAGCATCATTGCTATTAATAACTTTTGCAGATGCAGAAAACTGATTTGGAAAAGTGATGAAGGTTGGTGATACAATCTTCTAATGCTTCACTTGTCAAACCACATTTTTCATATATTTCCAGTTCAAGGTTCCATACATGAGGAATGAAACTAGAAACTTCTAAAGTATAAGGAACCATGATCATGTGGTGACTGAAAGTTATATTAATTAAGGAAGGCTTAAGGGAGCCGAGATATGCAACCCAGAGAAAAATGAGGAGAAAATGTATTTTGAATGTGTAAAATGAGAAGCTAGAATATTTAATGTGTGTCCAGTACACAAGGCGCATAAGAGCAATAAACAAATAAACAGAACTGCATTTCTCTCTATCTCTATCATCTATCTCTCCATTCATTAGTTGTGCAGCCCTCAACAAGGTCGCTCTAGCACTCTGGGTTCTCGATTCCTCGTTCTGTAAAATAGGGGACAGTAATAATGCCCATAACATAAATTTTTTGTGATGGTAAATAAGAACATAAATCCATGCAAATTTCATTATGTGCTAGTATACAGAAAAAGATCCTGCTTCTAATCATCATTATTATTACTGTTTTTTATCATATATCTATTATGATTCCAAAGGGAAAAAGCAAATACTAATGAGTAAATGTCCTCAATCAATAAAAGGGTGACTTTCTTAGCAAATGAAACAACTAATCATGGGGCAGAGAGTTCAATGACATAATGAGCTCCAATGGCCACATCTCACAGGGATTCTGTAATTAAAAGGAGTTTCTGCATTAAGAAGGAGGTTATACCTGGTGATCATTAAAGTCCCTCTTCTCAGATATAATGTAATGATTAAGTTCATACAGCTCATTAGTGCCATAAGTTTGGGGGTGTCAATGTAGTCCCAAATTGTTCTTCCTTCCAGTTAATAAGGAGAGGGGCTGACTGTGGAGTCGCCAGTTACTATTTCTGCCTCGCGCCACGGAGTGAAGTTGTCTCTGGCGCCTTGCGAGCTGGCGGCCTCTCTCTTCTCTTCCTTTTTCATCATGAAAACTTTAGGGAGCGAAGACTGCCTGCTCTTCCCTTCCAGTCCCCCAAGAAAATGACAACATGACATTCTTTCCCACTCCCTGTGAAATGATTTCTGTTAACAGCTCTGGGAAAATGCTGCTAAGATGTGAGTGAGATGATGGCAGGATTTGTTGACAAGAAGGCAAAATGAGGGAAGTCAGAAAAAAATCACCCACATTAGAAACTGAGGCGCCTGTGAGTCGCATCTGCTCCTCTCTGCCCTGGCCGGGGGTGGTCTCAGACTCATCTCAGGAGATCAGCAGCCTTCTTTTAAATGGCTCAGTCAATGAGTCTTCTAATAGAGTCTAATGGATCTCACTATTAACAGGCATTTTTTTTTTTTTGATGTTCAGTCTAAAATTTTCCTTTGATTAATTTAACCTATTTCTCTTCATTAGATGATGGCAGTAATTTTGAAACAAAGAAAAACATGCAAATTTGAAAAGAGTCACTATGGAAACTTCTGCTTAAAATATCTTATTTTTGCAGAAAAACAGGGCATAATTACTGTTCCAACATATTCTAGAGGAATGGAATTTCCCAAACAGGAAGGATGACCCAGGAGCCCATCCTTGCCCTGACATGCGTATTTCTATGCACAAGGCTGTGATTAGAGAGATCCCAAAAATGTTACCTGCTCACCCATGTCAGGTCAATGTGCTTCACATTATCTGCTAAGACTCTAGTCATCACTCTAGAGTTTAGAGCACAGGTGGCAAACACAAGGCCCACGGGCCGAACCTGGCCCTCCACCTTGTTTTGTCCAGCCCAGCACCTTGTTTCTACCCGGGCGACAGCGCCGAGCTCTCACTTAACCGTTAAGGGGTAGTTACATTTATACAGTCCTAAAATTACATTCGGCCCTTTGCAGGCAACCACGAGGCTGATGTGGCCCCCGGTGAAAAGGAGTCTGACACCCCTGGAGAGTGACGAGTAGAGTCTTATCAGTCTAGAATCTAGAGTCTAGACAATATTAGACTCTTTTATAAAACTCAAATACCTTTGAAAGTTGTTATGTGAACTAATGAGAGGAACAATGGGGGGAATCACTCTAAGGGAACAGTCAGTGCAATGTGACATAAGCAGGGGCTTTGGGATCAATGACTTTGTGGACCAGGCTGTGCCACTGGCATTGTCTTAGACAATTAGCTCATCTCTCAAAGCCTCTGTGTTTGTCTGTAAAATGGTCACAGTAATCCACACTTCACAGAAAAGTTCCAAGGCAATTCATGAGAAGCCCTTAGCAGAGGGTAGGGCTGAATTCTAACACTCAGTATAGACTATAAATAACATGAATACGATTTGAATATGATTATTATATAGATGTGAGATTTGGGAAGGATGCACTGTAAATGTTTCAAGATGACTACAAACAAACAAGAACAGACAAAATGTAATTAATTTTGAATGTGTATGAAACTGAGGAAAGAAAGCTCATTTAGAAGCAAAGTGATCAGGGTGGGGAAGGAGGACCGACAAAGCCTCAATCTTGGTATTCAATGATGGGAAGATACAGGAGGTAGTATTCCAGGCAAGGAAACACCTGGCGTTTTATACTGAGCACAGGGTAGTCCAGGAGCAATGAGCACATGATCTGATTTAAACAATGACGAGTATTGGAGGATGAGTAGACAGAAAGATGCAATAGGCAGGGGAGGGCCAGGATAGAGAGCACATGAGAAGCTAGGTAAGCATTATCTCAAGCTGAATTATCTCTTTTGAAGGTGTAGTTGTGCATATCCTCTCTAAATAAGCCATTGGTATGTATCCCGAAGAATATCACAAGTGTGTTAGCCAGGGTCACGGGCACAGAGAGGCAGTATGCATAACATAAAAAGCCCAGACTTGCCATCGGGAAATCTAAGTTAAGGTTAAAGTCTGTTTACTAGCCTGGAATGCCATCTCATTGATCCTCCCATCATTAAATATGAAGATTGAGCCTTTCTGGGGATTCCCCACCCCAATCACATTGCTCCTCAATGAACTCCCTATCCTCAGTTTTATGCAAATTCACAATTACTTTATGAAGTAATTGTCTGCTTGAAACATTTTCAATAAATCTTTCTCAAATTCCACACATATACGTATAATAATCTTATTATATGCTGAAGAACCTGAGCATGCGACTTTGGGCAAATCATCTAACATCTCTCTGCCTCAACTTTTACATCTGTAAGATAGGCCCAATGCTGGTACACAGCCTATAAGGATGGTGTGATGATTAAATGAAGTCATGTCATATATGCAAAGTGTTCTGTGCAGTTCTGGGCACAAAGGAAACACTCAATAAGCATCGGTTTAAAACAATTCAAACAAAGAAACCCTAGCTCAGTGGGCTGAGCCAATCACTTTAAACGTGATCACCTCTCAGAGAACTGCATGAATACCTCATAAAACAAGGCTTAGAAAATCGTCCAACACAGTGAAGAGTAAGTGACTGTGTGCCTGTAGCAGACACGTGGGAACAGAGTGTGAGGTTGGGGCTGACTTCGCAGGGATCACCCTGTGAAATGTGTGATATGAGTTCTCAGTACACCAAGCAGGCACTTGGTACGTTCTAGTACAACCCAGAATTCAACAGAAAGCAACAGAGAACAAATGTCCAGAAATGAGACACTCCATGGGTGTTACCTGATAATACAGTGGTCACTGAGAGCTTTTATTAAATGCTACTTGAATGAGAAAGGTTGTAACTGCTCCTTCCCACCACCTTTCTGGTGCTTGTACTTCTTCATAATAATCTAACCACTTTGCTGCCAACCTACACAAAGCTTTCCCATCACATTTTCCTTCCCCCCATTCACCAAACATTTCTTAACCCATGAAGATGATTGGTTGGGCTAGTTTCATCCATCTCACAAGCCTTATGCTGAAGACAGGATCCCAAGATCTGTTGTTAAACAGAGTTAAACAAAGAGTATCCTTATGTTTTATGTAATAAAACCATCGATCACCAATAAATCATGTTTATCTGGAGCCCTAGCTCTCAAAGGATTTATTCGTAGCAATAATACTTACCTGTAGGAAAATAGCAGCATCTCTGCTTTGCAGACTCTGGCCAGTAATGCCCTGTGCAAATGAATTTAGAGATTTTCTCAGCTTGTGTTCCTATGCTACAAAACGGAAACAGCCCAAATTGCACCTACTTGGGCCTGAATTATTGACTTCAGCTTTGAAGTGCAAATGAGCTGAATGAAAACATACTTAGATTGCAACACAAAAAAACTATTCCTACTAGCTGATTGATGGTGCATTAACTGTCTTGTAAGGAAAGCCTTGTATTGCTATAGATTTGCAGTCCTCTGGTCCAATTATCCCACAGGTGAAGGCAAATGCTACCCACCATATGAACCAGTCAATAGTGGTCATTTCTTAAAATTCTTTACTTTCTCTTTTTTCCTAGCAATTCTAGTTACTGGGTTGCCCATAAAACAATTCTTCTGTGGTTGATTGACCCTGCTGCTTCTAAAGCTAGACTTATGGTCTTGAGCTAGGAAAACAAACTGCTACAAACAACTTCCCAGTAGGCTACAATCATCAGTATTTATTGTGAATGCAAACTCCTTTGGAAACTTCTAATCACCATAATCCGTCTATATAAAAATAATCCCCGACCAAATGAATATGTCTGGAAGGAAAAATGAACAGAGCATTTATACGACCACACAAAACGCCATGTGCAAATTATTAAAGGGTCTTCGATATTTACAGCTTCAAAGAAAATGAACCTTTCATCTGATTGAACCCAACTATATGTGATTGACTGTGGAACATAATGTTAGGACTTTGGGTAACTCCATCACAAAATCATAGATATTTAAATGAATCAATATATTCTTTGCTCATCACTTCCCATCTGTACCATCTTAAATCATATATCAGGCATAATTGAGCGGCTCTGCACCAAAATGCCTCTGGGGGATTTCTCAGTTATGTGAAGATAGTAGAATTTGCTTCAGAAGACAGTCCCTTTCTTTGTTGAAAAGAGTAACAGATAGGTAATGTTTAACATCTGCTTATGTTCGGGTACCATAAACATCTCTTTTGTAAGATTATGATTTTTAACAACTCATTAATTCACCTTTACTATTCATCCTAGAAATAAAAAGAACTTTTAAGAAAGAATAAAGGGAACAGATTGACAAGGGGACAAATAAGGTTACATCTGTTTTTCCTTTTACAGTTTCCTGTGTTAGGGGCAATATTTTAAGATTCAATGAAAATTTTACTACTGAAGCATTCACCTTTTTTTAATGTAGAGGTTCTTTCTCCAGAAATGACAATGGCCCCAGGAGTGTTTGGATATAGATTCTAACATTGTGTTTTCCACAAATAAGACAAAGAAGGTCTAGAAAGATGCAATGCCGAGACAAGTCCCGGCTTACTGTACTCCACTCATAACTAGTTCTCTAGCAGCACAGTCAAGCAGATACGAGAGAAGAGTAAGATTCAATGAGTTAAATTTCTATTGTTCACAAAAAAAGGCAGAACAAAGGGGTCTTGCTAGCCAACAAGTGAACTAATTGGACTCCAAGTAATTAGCAGGTATCAGTTCAGTGGTGCTGAAGTTTGAATTCCTTAATAAAGGGGTGAAATTATCATGCGATAGAAACCAAATGAGAAAGAAGGACAGAAGATGAATCCATTTGACTATAAAATTGTACCTAAGCCATTTCTCCAGATTAGATAGACCTAAAATCCCACTTTTTGCAGCTTCAAAATGGTTTCAGAAAAGTTTTTATTATTATCATTGTTCAATTTCATGCATTTCTGCACTTGAACTTCCAGCCAGGAGCAGGAGTCAAACTGCCAGAAATGCTGTGAAGGAACAGTGTTTTTCATGGCATTTCTAGCCAACATTTTCAGGCCCAGGAGATTTGAGGACATATCCAAACTTTTGAGTGCTAATATGATTTGAACTTCTGAATCTTCTGAGATTTATTTTTCTTTTCCCAATCAGAACTAAATTATGAGCTAAGGAAGCAGAAGAACGGAATACTATTTCAGAAGTTATTTTCTGTACAGGATGCAATATCTGCAGCCTCCAGATTTTTGGTATGTTACTTTTCTGCTCTGAACATTAAGTGTAATATCTATAAAACTAATTATGATGCATATTATCAAGAGTGACCAATGATTCTTGTGAATAGCCTCTTTGTGAAATTTCAATCTCTATTTGAATGATATTCGGTTTAACAAGAAAATGTATATGCTTAATGATCACCATAGAACAGCTGTGTTCTATACAGAACATATTAAATTATCATTTAATTTATCTGGCATTAAAATGGTACAGGTATTTTCCAGATAACCAGAATCTAGTTTCACAAGTCTAAAATAAGCTTATTTCAATATGGTGTGATGGAAATCTTTCTAAGCTGTCTGATCACAGTGAACACTAAACATCATTTAACTACTGCTTGATAAATCAGTTACCACTATGATTATTTTTGTGCTCTCTGGAAATATACACTTTATCTTTAGTCTGATTTTTTTGTATAACATTTTCTTGTTACTAACTACAATTTCTTGCAAATGTCAGTCTGCCTGATTCAAGCAAAACCTCTATTTCTTTTCTAATTTGAAACTTAAAATATCCTGTTATAAATAAGCAGATAATCAAGTGTAGTATGTTAATCAAAGCTGTTAGGTATTGCAAGAAGAACCTAAGTATCTGCCACTTATAGTGGAGTTTTTATGGCAATTAGTTTGTGTTGTCAGAGGATTTCTTTTCTGTTTATTTCCAGAAATGGGTTGACATTCCCATTAGACGGGATTTCTGTAAGAAGAATTTCTGTACACGTGTATTTTTCCGTTCATCAGAGATGGGCATCCTGGTTAGGAGGCTGGTGGTACAAAAGGCACATGTCTATACTTTAGGAAGAGGACCTGAGTTCGCATTGACAAAGACAAAGATAACAACTATCTCCAGAATGTGACTAGAGGGACACTGGCATGATCACACCTGCCCCGGGGTTTCTTGTACAGCTTCTGGTCATAATAATCAGTTTGTTAGGTATAACATCAGGTCTTCTCAACATAGAGACTTCAAATGGTTAAAATCATCATAAATGGAGGGCAATTTCTGGAGTCAGCTTGCTGGCTCAAACACATCCTAAATTTTTATCACATGCAAACAATTTAATACCAATTATTAGTATTGTTTGAGGATGAAATAAATTAACTTGTATATCAACATTAGAAGACCCTGTGTGCGCTCATAGTACTATGTCAGTAATTGTTCTAAGTACTTCATATATTGAGAAATTGAATCTTATCACGGCCCTATAAAGTTGGTACTACTGACACCTATATTTCACAACTAGGTAAGTTGAGGCACTGAGGTTAGATAACTTGTCTGATGCCATGTGGCTAGTAAATGAAGTAGTCGACACTTGAATTCATGAGAGGCAATTCTGAAACATACTCTCTTAACCGTCCCATCTACACTATAATTAGGGTAATGGTATATAAGCACAAGATGGAAAAAAGTTCTACTCTATCATATTACCTTCACCTTCTCTCATGGCCTGCTGGAAATTTTTGCCATGCTAATCACCTGTCTCCTTGAAGAGCTTACGACTTTAGCCAAAGGCACTTGAACAACATCTGATAAAAATTCCAGGGTTGTCACTGGATGACATGTTGTGAGGAGCAGGAGAAAGACAAGCTGGAAGTGGAGAAAAGGAAGGAAAACCATACATTTACGGTCTGCAGACACTGTATGAAGGGGAGGCTCTCCGGAATGGCCCTTGGAGCGAGCAGCTTGTTTGGGCACAGGGAGGGGAAGAGGGAATTAAATATTTGCAGGAAACCTGAAGTTCCTCATGAGCCTTTCCTGTTTTACCCTGATCTTGACTTACTGTAGGCTGACCTTTACAATCCTTCTCTTTCACACCAATGTCATGGCACAGCAAATAATTGAGAGACTTGGTGCCCTGTGGATGCCAAATTCTACCTGTCAGTGATATTTCTTTTTTTAAAGATTTTATTTATTTATTTTTATAGAGAGGAGAAGGGAGGGAGAAAGAGAAGGAGAGAAACATCAATGTCTGGTTGCTTCTTGCACGCACTCTACTGGGGACCTGGCCTGCAACCCAGGCATGTGCCTTTACCGGGAGTCGAATCAGCAACTCTTAGGTGCACAGGCTGGCACTCAATCCACCGAGCCACACCAGCCAGGGCATATTTCTTAATATGAACAATGTCTGGCTTGTGTTTTGAAAAAAAGTTTCCTGGGCTACTTAATTAATTAATGATTATATGCTATATTTACATTAAATTTTAGTTTCTTTTTGAGGAACAAGACTAGGTATAATAAATGACTGAAATATCTTTTTTTAAGCTTATGTGCACAAGATATACACACACTCAACCTACTTTCAGTATGCAATTGTTATAAGCAAAAAAAAAAAAAAACTCATAAGAATGTATTTTTGGAAATATAAATAATGCCGCAGAATCAGTATTACTACAATGAGATTCATCTCTTTGGTGGTCCGGACAATACACTTCTGTATGTGTAAAGTGATTCCATGCTAGCTTTTATGGAGGAATATCACTATCTGAAACTAACATCCAGAACTTTGCCTAACTTCATGGACATAAATCATGCTGTCGTCACTCTAGGGAATAAAAATTGCATTTTGTAACTGCAGTGAAACATGCTCCTTCCTTCTTCATCACCATCTTGATCAAATAACTGTGAAGAACATGACAGTATAATCATGGTCACATGATTGAGCCATCAGAACACAAGACTTACAGGTATTTTTTTGGTTCTTCACCTGACTTTTGTCTTCAACTCTGATTTATTTCGTGACAGGTTTTCAATTTACAGTGGAACTTAGATTAGCCAAAAATGGATAAACATGAAAATAAGAGACCTGCATTAGGAAAATTTCTTTTTCAAATTTCTGGGATAGCTTGTGTCTCAAATGGAAAACTTGGTTATTCTCAATTGAAACATATTTTAAGTATTTTTTTAAAATATAAATGAAAAATGAAGAAGAGTTAGGAAAGCAGTTGTGAAAAAGGCATTAGTCACATGGAAACTTAAATTTTATTTATGGAAAAGTCTTCTTTAATTTTTGACATGTGCTATAGACCTTCCCTTTTATCGGATACACTTGAAATGGCTCATTGCATGTAGGGAACACGTTTTGATTTTTTGGCCATTAAAAAAATGTCAGAAGTAAAAAATATGGCACTTCAATTGGAAAGAATATTGGGCAGAATGTAGAGGCTACTGGGTTCTAGATTTGGATTTGCTACAAACAAATGTACTTAGCACCTGACTTTAGCTTACTCGTGTATCAAATCAGGCTGATAAGCATGCTCTTTCTAACTATGCTAGCCATCTTGAACATGGGCCC
>VMDR010020202.1:0-17733 GCA_007922815.1 Macrotus californicus
TTGTCTTTGAGGGTCCACTGACTATACCACTTCTTTAGTACACATTATTAAGTCAGCTAGAATTCTCAGGTTGAAAGCAACAGAAACAGGCTCTTACAAAGTTAGTGGGGAGAGATATTATTCAAAAGATACTGGTGTATTTCAAAAAAAATAAAAGAAGTTTAAACGTGAAAACAATGATGGTAATTTGGACCAGAAAATTTCTGAGGGTATCATTTTCAGGAGCTCATATTTTGTTGTTCTAAGGTATTCAGTTCCTTTGGATGTCTATTACAACAATGACCCAGGGTAGGTTATTAGTCATTTCTTATAGCTGAAATTGTATATAAAAGAAGGACAGAAAAAATAGTCTCTACACTGAAAAAGAAAATAATATAAGTAAAGTTTAAATTTTAGCATCTGGAAGCAATGACCCAGAATAGAGTAGGTAAGATAAGTGAGTATGTTTTTTAGACTTGTTCCATTTTAATTAATAAAACATTATAGAAATGGAAATAGTCTATCAAATAGTTTAGAAAATTGAATATTAGAGAATATCTGGAATGGGGATGTTATTTAGAAATTATTTTATAGGTAAGATATTTGAAACACTGAGGTGAATGAGGACTGTTTAGAAAGCACAGGTAGGGAAAAGCCATGAAGGAACCAAGTAGATATTTGTATTTAGTGATGCAGCAGAAAGAATGAGGTCAATTAAGGAGTTAAATTTAGAAATGGTATTTATAAAAGGAGAACAAAATTGTAAAATATCAGAAGAAAATATATTTTAAAAGGAAATATTTTGTCCTATAGTCAATATCATACTCAAAAGTAAAATGAAATATTATTGAAATAAAAAAATGAAAAAAGTGATGCTCCCATTTTTATTATTAAATTTATTGCTCTGAAAGTGTGGAAGATGGCAAAAAGTTCTCAAATTAATCTCATCCCTGCATTCATGTCTTTTGCAATGTGATTTTGTAGTTCTCTTCATCAAGAGGTGCAGTGTGGAAACTATTTATCTCTTGAATTCTGGCTTGGATATGTACTTCTCTTTAGCAAATAAGACTTTAGCTTAAAAGTGTTAGTTTAGTGAGGCTTGTTCTCTATCATTGTTCCAAGAACTCAGCAACCCACTGAGGTAGTAATGATCCTGAACTGGTCTGTTAAATGAAAAGAGACTCATGGTCAAGTGATGTTCCATTACCACAACAGCCAGATATTTGAGGGACTTCAATTCTTTATTGATAGACTGCAGTTTTCTGGAACTTTAACTCCCTCACAATTTCTAAAGTGTAATTGATTGTGATAGAGATAAAAAAAAAACACACACAAAAAAAACTATAATAACAGAAATAGCCCTTAGGCAAGGAAGAGAGAAGACAAAGCACACAAGATAGGATGTTGTCAGCTTCTGAAAACTCTATGCAACTGTTAGTGAACTCAGGTTACATTTATTTAGAGCAGGGCATCAGCACTGCTAGATTATATACATTTTCTCTAAAGAATATCTGATAAACATTAGGTAGTCTGTTTGGTATTCGACATCATGAGGCAATTTTGATTTGCATTTTCCTTACATATGTGAAAAAGTGTGCCCTTATATTTACCCAGTGGGAAATTATTAATGGTGATCATAACATAAACATTGAGAAAGCAAATGTGACATGTACTCAGTAGAAGGTGGCAGAGAATTGGCTACCTACTACCTCATATTTATGACTTTGTGTCCTTAAGCTCCTGAAATAATAAAGAAAAAATCAAGAAAGATCTGCTTCAAAAGATCATAATTTATTGATTTGATGATGCCAGCTAACATCATGTGAACAGACCAGTGGCTCAAGCCTAGCTCAAAGGAACATCTTCTGACTGAATTTAGGATAGCTTTTCACCTTGAGTAGCATTTAACAATAACTTCCCAGTTCAACCTGTCCTCTCTTCTCTCCCTAACAATACACATTTCATAAGAAAATGACAATGAAGAATGGAGAGATGAGTCTGCTAATTTATTCTTTACCACCACTTCAGAGAAAAAAAAATGTTTTCAGAAGTATCATCAACAAATGTTAACATTTTATAGATTCTTGGCATATTGTGTTCTGTGGTCAGCCACCCAATGAACATGAAAACTTTCCAAATAGATTGAATTTCTATCATCACATTGGTATCAAAACTTCATTTATATCAGATACCATGTCAGAATAAATAGGTCAGATAAGTCTCAAAGGGCAGAAAGCTTCCACATTAATCATAAGGAATGTGAGCTAAAAATGTTCTAAGGCAAGAGAGAATACAGGTTTTCATTGGAATTTTCTAGTTAGAGCTGATAGTATGAGTCTCTGCTCATAATAGCTAATGTCCATCCTTCTCACTGTGGTCCTCTGTGAGATGGACCAACTATCCCTCTGACCTTGTATAGTGTCATATCTCTTCCACCCACTTCAGTTGAACTGGCCATTTAATTTTTTTAACATATCAAGCATATTTACAGCTTGTAGGTATTTTATTTGCCTGGTATGTTTTTTTCATGTTCTTTATAGCCCTCACCATTCCAGTGTCAGCTCAAATGGTACTTTTCAAAGATGCCTCCCCTTACCACTCTGATGTGGCTCTATTTTCTTCATATTCTTCTCTATATGTAAAACTGCATTGATTACACATTAATTTTATGCCTTCATACACATAGTATCAATTCTGAATGAAGAGGAAACTTGTCTGTCTCATTCACTCTCTCCAATGCCCCAATTTTTTTACAACTGTGGATGAAGTAACTTCCCAACATCCTATACATAGCAAGGATATAGCAAGAATTCAAATCCTAACAATTAGACTCAAGTTTTGGTGTAGCAATGTGGTAAAATGTTCAACAGTGCAAAAATAATGCCAAACACTTCAAGCCAAAGACAGAAGGTAAAATGGTCTTCAGTCCAGACTCACATTCTTAAAAAGCAAGCCCAGTACCATTTCCTCAAGCCTTTCTTACATGGTCTTCTAAATGGATGATATCTACTTTTTGATTACCATAAAGTAGAAGGGGAAGATTCCAGGTGGAAAAGAAAGCATATGACATGAGCAATGACAATGCCTGAAGCAGATAAATCTGGGTGGGTCTTAATAAGAGAGAGGTCATTTTGGCCAAATCTGACCTAAAAAATAAAGTTTTGTCTGTGCAAGTATTGTGAAACTTTCTTCTTCCCCTACTTTTATAGCCTCTGGAAATATATTACCTCCCCAAGGAGTGTTCCTTACTTGGTTATGTCAGAGTATCTCATGCTGTGTGATAAGTAAATGAATTGGCAGAATTAACTTGAGGTGCCACAAATAAGTTGTGAGCAGCATCAGTGTGTGGATGTGTTGAGGGGGAGTGGATAAAAAAAGTGGGGTGCCAGTGATACTGGGCCAGCACCTTGGAAATGATTTTCTCAGACTTGTGAATCAGTGGGTGTACCACACAGCACCTTGACACTTGTGCCTGTGAAATTGGGAGTATGAGGTGCTCAAAAGAAAACTGGCAGCTGTTTTTTTAAGAAAAAACAAACTTCTGTGCTAAATTTGTCCCTCAGAGATAGAGACCAAAGGAGAAAATGCCCACTTGCTTTCTTAGCAATGCAGAAAGAATGAACACGGGTTAGTGCTTGAGAGGAGTGGGAGTGGGAGGAGTGTGGAGATGTGCAGTCTTCGCCTCAGGTGTCATGATCCAGAACTTGAAGACCACATCTGCAATGGGTCGCTATCCCTACAAAGAAACCCGGCTCTCATACCTCACTGCAAGGTGTATAAATGGATGCCATCGTTTGCAGTGCCATTCAGCAAATGCTGTTGGGTTAAAAATGCACCATCCCTTGGCTAAGGATTTATCTGCTCGGAATTCAGTCTGTGGCTTATAATAACATAAACACATGCATGGGCATGGCTATGACTGTTCCTGTTCACGACCAACTGAAAACAGACTAAATGACAATCAGGAACTTTTTCAGTGATTTGTGATGCTTTTGTAAAATGTGATTATGCAGCATTTGAGAATCGCAAAGTGTAGATGTGCCTGTGCTGATGTGAGAAGATACTGGAGATGTTTGAAGAAAAGAAAGTTGCAATGATTTGACTATAACATGATCCTAAATTTGTTAAACATAGAACTTGTAATTTTTAAACCAGCTAAAATCATGTAATTTGTTAAGAGAATTAACAATAGGTCAAAATGAACAGATTTCTATTGTAACTTACATTTATGACAGAGTTGTCCATAACATAACACTAAACTAGAAATCTTATTTTACTTACATTAATTTAGTGTGCAACCCCTCACATATCCTATTAGAATAAAGTCCAGGGTTTCCCTTCAGAATGCCTCTGTTCCTCTCTATTTCTCTCCACCTTGAAATCCTAAGAATGCTTTGGTCACTAAAGGGGTCAGACAGTTCATTTGCATCATTATTATCACACTTTAAGGCTGGACAAGCACAATTCAACAGGCAAAGGAACTATACACACATGCTGCCTGGATACCTGCTATGGCCCCAGAGTCTTCCTGTGGCCCCAGAGGAAGCCAATATCTCTTCCTCAACAGTGATAAGTCTGACTTCCCCAAGTTGCAGTTATTATGCAGTCTAACTCTTTTCTTTTAAACTTACTACAACTTCCCCAGCCACAAGCTAACCCCAGAGGGCTGCACTGAAGCAGACTCAGAGTCTGCCAACACATGAACCTAGAAAACTAATCTTGTCCTATAATGACTAGGGTAATGGGGAAGCTTTACAAAGCATATGCAGTCTTGTAATACCCTACTTCCTTGGAAATTCAGATAATCCCCCATACATCCATCTACTGTTTATGATTATAAGGTGATTATCAGTTTACACCAATGTTGTGAAAAAGCTGCTACTTTTCTTGCCAAACTAAAAGTAACAAATTTAAATTTTGGCATGCACTTCTGGTAACATATCTTGCTATATGTTTAAAATAAGATATGCAGGGTCTGTCCAGAAGGTATTCAGCCATGTAATATGAAAAACAGAGACATTTACTGAAGAAGATACAAGAAGCATTGTACATAGGACAATGATGCCCCAGTCCCCTTCAAAGAAGGCACCTTGGAACCTCACACAGTTCTCCCAATCACCATCAGCTGTCTCATTGTATTTTCCTGAATCTCATTGATGGTCTAAAATCTCTTCCCTTTCAAAAGTGATTTTAGCTTTGGAAAAAGCCAGATGTCTCAAGGCACCAAATCTGGGCTATAGGAGAGCTGAATCACTTAGTTGATTTGATGTTTCACCAAAAATCTCTGGATACTTTGTGTAATGAAGCTGCCAATCACCAGTTGCCCATAGCTGCAACCTTTTGAATCATGCAAATAGTTTCTGTGGAGAAAAGTTCAAGCTTAATGCAAGATTTGATGCAAATTTGTTGCTCTATTTGCTCAGTCATTTTGAATGTGATGACCACACGGTACACATGCTCACTCTACGGCATCTACTGCCCCCACTGACTAGTACAGTGAAGTCATCATTGTTCACCCATGCGCATTCCAGTCCACTCTCCTTGGCTGCCAGGTTACATCAGTGTCACACAAACCCTTCTAGTTATATTAACAATGGCTGGAAGTTTTCCCAACAGACCTCATATGTATATAGATATATAAATATAGGCCCTTGTTTTTGCAAAGAATGTTACAAAAAGGATATACAATAAAAAGTTTATAAGGGTTTTGCTGGGAGGTGAAACAGAAGAAGTTGGAGTACTACTTTCCATTTTTAGCTCCTATACTATTTTACTTTTAAATGTCATTATAACAGTTAGATTATCATAATTAAAAATACAACATTTTGTTTGTTTGCAGTCTCATCATAATTAAAGAGAGGAAGACACAAAAGAAAAAACTTCACTCAAAGAAATCCTAGGCATTTTCACTTAATTCCTGGTAGAATCGATTCTGAGATTCTTGCTTGCAAATCAGCTTGATCAGAGCTCGAATAAAGTGCCATTGGATTTGATCTTTATGTCAAAACCAGTCATAGTAAACTTTGCATTTATATGGCACTCAATTATGTAAAAGATGTTCAAAGATATAACACACCCCCCTAAACAATAGCAGACATTTTTTATTGCCTCAATTTTTAGATTTAGCAATGGATCAAGAGAATTTACCACTGTATTGTAGGTAGGCTTTTCTGAACACCAATTCATCATGAAGATAAAGTGGGATGTGAATATGTCAGGAATTGAGAATAATAATTTAATACACTATTGACATCACCTGGGGCCATATATAATCCAGCAGATTTGCTGAGACTTGAAACATTTAGAGAGCTGTCTCTATGGGGAATCACATTCAGAGTCTGGGACACTTTTTTTTTAATATGCTAAACTGAATTAAATCTCTGTCTTTGAGAGTAGATTTGCTATTTGGCAATAGCTAGGTCACTGAAGCATGTCTAAAGTATAAATTAGCCAATCATGATAAAAAAAAAAAAAAACAGAAAAATGACAGTGAAGTGTATGTGTGCACGAATGACCTATGTTCTTTAGAAATTAGCTATAGTGATTCTAAAGTCCATGTGAGGAATTAAATGTTTCCAGCTTTAGGCCTCAGGTGTGATGTGCCTCTGGGAGTATTCCAAGCCAATTTGGAATGCTTCTATTTAAGGATGACTGTCTGAGTACCTCCTTCTTTACCCTAACACATACTGAAAAGGGATTCTGGTGGAGGGGTGTCCTCTGCTTTGATGCATAAATCAGGAAACTGCAAGAAATTTGCATTGCCGAAAAGTTTCCAACCTGAAGTCACAACTTTCATGTCATTAAATTGATCCACTGATAACTTGTTTTGATTAAGGTACCAGTGAACTTATAACAGCATCTGTACTCAGTGATATAACTCAAACAAGTATAATGAATGCCTACCTTTTAATTTTTTTATGTAAAGTCTTCATAATATATAATTAAGATGTTTTTTACATGTCTTACTGATGAACCATCTGCAGGTATGACACTTAGCATCTGTACTTAAAAGTAGCCACCTGTTACTGTCTGGTATTCCTGAATTATTTCACCTAAATGGAATTTGGTAACATTTGGATTCAGAGCTCCTCATAAATCCATCATCTTCTTGACATTTATTATTTTATTACAGGCTATCTTTCAAGTTTGTTTTTTTTTAAGTTGCATCCATTGAAAGGTCTAACTGATTTGTTTTTAAGCAAGAAAACTCTTGGTAAATGTAGAACAAGAGAAAAAGTTTGTGCAGGGCCCAAATTTGTCCTTTCCTTCCTTTTCCTCCTCTAGCAAAGTCAGAGTATATCTACCTCCAGGTACCCAGAGCTCTTTAAGTCTTATTTTTGTCATCAATTTCAAGGCCATCTCTTGCATTCTTCTCTCACTAATATTAGAGGATTTTGAGAATTAAGAGAGGATAGTTGCTGGAGTAGTTGGGGATCCTTTAGAGAGAAAAATTTTATAAACTGGAGGGGATAGACAGTCAGCTGTTCTGCCTTCATCCACGCATAGTAAGTCCTCAATAACAAGGCCAAAGATAAGTCTGGCAGAGTCTAAACAAGGCCACACATACATGGGAAAAAAGTACTATAGAGGATAATAATAACAATGGTACTGCTACTAATAATTATCAGTAGTATTAATGTCTCATAGGGTTTCTTCGTTATTTAGAAAAAAACTAGCATTGCACATCACACATAATAACCTCATAAACATTTTAAATAAAGTACAAGTCAAAAGGTAAAACAAATTCATTTAACACGTAAGTTGTTTACTACACTTGAGAGAGAAAACAACACCTAAGCTCATATGCTAGAGTTCTCCATGATGGCCTTTCTTGATTGGGATAGCAATAGCAACTCTCCCTATTATATGAACTTCAGTAGAGAACTCTGACCACATTTCCCATTATGGAATATATTGACTCTTTTAGTTGTTATTTGTTATTTAAATGTTTTATGCACTCGTGTTTTGCAACTAGAAAGGAAGGTCTGGGAATTCAGGTGTCCTGTGAGGTATGGGTGTTTACAGACACATATAGAATCATCTTACTCGAGGGTAAGTTTCCAGTTTCATCATATAAGGAGAAAATAACATAGAGATAAGCTTTACCCTGAAAGAATTGTTTTAATTGAATACCAATTGAAGATGCTGGTTTATTATTTGGAGGCTACTATTTACATGTAAATCATAAAATGATATTCAGCAAGGTGGGATGTTTCCACAACAAGAGAGCAGATCCTGTCATCTTCCTTGTACTTGGAGGCAAATGTTTATTGAATACAAAGATATGTGTTATCTGTATTGTTAAGAAATCTCTTTCCCTCTCTCTCTGATGTTAATGTACATTTTAAATGACAATGTGATTCAAATGTACTGTCTTTACACATGTGTGCATATATATGCCTTTATTCCATCTATTCAATTACTTATAATAGTTTCTAGTGATTTTTCCACCTTCCCCAACTAAGTAGCATAATGCATGGCAGCTTATAAATGGTTAAACTATACTTATTAAATAATTTAAATAATTTTTCCAATTATTCTTCTCACCAAAAATAAAACTTATTGAGAAATTGAATTTGTCTACATGGTGTTAGTCAAAGAGGCCATTCAGTGACCTAGTGCATTAGCAAATATTAGTGTCTGAAAGGCTCTGACAAAGTGACTAAGTATATATATAGTAGTTTACATACATTATTTAATTCAGTTTGACTGTGCATGTGCAAACATATGTGCATATACTAGATGTAATGGGGTTTCAAGTTTACTCTCTTAATCAGGATTTCCTAGAAGTACTTAGAGGGCTCAGCTTATAGTTTTACTCATGGCTAAGGTTTATTACAATAAGGTAACACAATAGATCAATGGAGAAAAAAGACATAAGTGGAGTCTGAAGAAATCCATGATTAGATTCCAATATTCCATCCTACCGGTGATGGAGTATATTGAGTTTGTTATTTCTCCAGCAGTGAAAAAAACAATAATGTGTGTACAATGTTTCTTCCAGGGAAACTCATTAGAGACTCAGTACCCAAAATTTTTAGTGGGAGCTGGCATAGCACATACCAAAATTTCAGGCTCCTTGAAGAAAACAGATGTTAGCACAAACCACATTGTTTGTACAATCTAGCTACATTGAGCTGCTCCTGCTCTTAATCAGCTAGAGAAAGGTTTAAATGCCAAATGCTCAGATGCCAGCAAAGGCCAATGTTGGAACTTCTAAAGATAGCAGCCTCAGGTCAACCATTTTAACTCTTCTGAACAGTCCCCTTCCTTGTCCCTTGGTCCTTGGCCCAGGTGTCTTTACAGTAGGATTATTACTTATAGGATTCTATTCTTCAAGGGGAAACCACCATGTAGTAGCAGCTTCAGTTATGCCCTTTGGGGTCCTGGATTTCTCAAGTTAAAACAAATCCCATTAACTATAAAGAACTATCTTTGAAAGCTAAGTTACTTTCTCCTTGGATTTCTTTGTTAAGATTTTAACTTGGCCTGAGGCATCACAATTCAGAGAGCAGCTGAAGCTGACTTGAAGCTGATCAGGGCTAAGACATGTCATTATATTTAGGGTACACACAAGAAGCACAATTCCCAAGGTGCACATAATACCCCTGGATAAAAAGAATTTACACCAAGCAGGGCATGACATATATTAGTCAGGCGGTAGAGGGTAGCAGTGCTCCCAATGTGGCTTCCCATCATGTAGCTTCCTGTCCTCCAGTTCCCAGTTCAGTATGACTATTTCAGTTTAATTCTTGGTTTCAGAGCCACGGCCTGCAGGCATTTGTGTTTGTTTATGACACCGGTTCAAGTCCTTGGGAAGTGTGGGTTCAAGTCCTTGGGAAGTGTGGGTGAGAGCGGGAGCCACTCTGCCTGGGGTTCTGTGTGAGAAGTACTGAAGGTGGAACTACACCCTGCCGCTCCATGGCCAGAGATGTCGGGCAGGAGAAGATCTGAAGTCGGTTCAATTCAAAGTGCGTTAAATAATTTGGAAACTTAACTATTGACATAAAATTCCTTACCTTTTTCTTGGTTAAAGACATCATATTAGATGTTTTCCTTTTAATTGCTGGTGTAACAAATTACCATGAACTCAATGGCTTAGTCAATACAAGTTTATTATCTTAAGGTTCTGAATTTCAGAATTCTGACAGGGTTCTCAGCTGGGCTAACATCAAGGTGCTGGCCCTATTGTTTCTTAGATACTTGAGGGGAGATTTCCATTTCCTTGTCTCTCCAACTTCTAGAGGCTCCCCACATTCCTTGGCTCATGGGCCCCTCTTTCATTTTCAAAGCCCGCAACCTTGAATTTCTATGACCTTTCTCCTTGAGGAGGATAAAAAACATCACCCTTGGTCTAAAACATGGGCTTTGTCAGAGAGGCAAACTTAGGGTGAGCACTAAAGAAGTAGACTCTGTAGGTCAGGAGTTCTGTGTCCACAGGAGACATCATACTAAACAAACTTGTCCTGCAGTTCCAAGTATCAGGCACTAGACCAGGAGCAGATGTCCTGAACAAGGTGTCTGAGCCACACATAGTTACTGTGATTGTTAATTTTATGTGTCACTGTGACCAGGGCCAAAGGGTGCCCGACTATCGGTTAAAACAATATGTCTGTGTGTGCCTGAGTGGGTTTCTGGATGAGATTAATATTCAAATTGCCTTTCCCAATCTAAGTGGACTTCGCCTAATCCATTGAAGACCAGACTAACTATAAGGCTGAGTAGAAAAAAAAACTCCTCCACTCTGCTTGTTTTTGAACTGGGACACTGTTCATCTGCTGCCTTTGGATTCAGACTTGGACTGGAGCTGCACTATCCACTCTCCTGGGTCCCAGGCTTGCCAGGCGTGGATCTTTGTCTTCTCAGCCTGAATAACGGTGTGAGCCCACTCTTTATAGCAAATATCTCTCTCTCTCTCTCTCATTTAATCCACACTAATAAAATTATTAAAAAATCTCTTCTATCCCAAATATTCTGTTTTGCTTCTGAAGACTGGTCTGGTGAGTTCTGAATTTGTCCCTCCCACGAGCTGCAAAAACACATCCTGTATGTGGGGATATCAGGACACTTTTCACAACATATTATAACTTCTTATCAAAAACCTGTTTCCCCCACTAGACTTTAGCTATTTTTAAGGTCAGACATCATTTTTTTTGCATTTCTAAATAATTTATATTTTACTTTTGAGATTTTTATTGAATTTATTGGAGTGACATTGGTTAATAAAACCATACAGATTTCAAATATACAACTCTGTGACATATTATCTGTGTAGGGCATCATGCCTTCATCATCCAAAGTCAAGTCTCTTACAGAACAGACTCATGGCAAGGCCAAGATACTGTTCCTGAAACAAGCCCCCTGCCCCAGGGTCTTTCTGTACTATGGTTCTTTGCCCAGTGCCCTTAGGAACTGTGGCTCTCAATGCCAGAGTTTGGTAAAAAGAAAAGGAACAATTTATTCAAAAGTTATACAGGTTTAGAGTAATGGCAGAATGTCACCATTAAAATCCAAGTCCCTTAGAACACCCACAAACACACACAGTTCTTCCTTCCCCACCTTGTCCAACTAGGCCAGTTAGGGTTACTGTATCTCAGGAAAAAGAAATAGAAGTCTGTAGCTCGGCTAGGCTCTCTGTTCCTCCCAGTAATCCAGACTTGGCTGGTAGGTCTCCCACCGTCCCCAGCACCATCGGCTGTGTTGTTGCTGCTGTGATCTCCAGTTCTTAATCCAAAACCAAGCGGCACCTTCTCATAGCCTACCAGTGAAAGTCCTTTCACCCCTTTCCTTTCCATGTGGTGTCACATTGTCCTCCCCATCACTGGTGGCGGCCCACCGTTAGTTTAAATTCCAGCCTAGAACCTCCTCCATAACCCCATTTCTGACTCCTCCCACAATCAGCTACACCTGCTAGCATTCCCCCAGTTTTCAGCCTTTCTAGGCTGCTATAGTTAGTCCAGGCAGGTGTGGCCCCCTGGTGTGGAGTGAACCATCTTCAAACTCTCACACAGGCACTGTAACTAAGTGGAGCTGCCTCCCAGTTACATCATGGGTAAAAGTCATTCCCATTTACCTAGCTAGACTTGTGATATGCAAAATAACTACTTTTGCATATGAAGTATGAGGCTATCCTGCTGTTATTGATATATTGATATGTAAAATAACTCTCAATGGTCCTGCTCCATGTATCCCATCCCCATGGGGGACTGCTTTGTGGGGTGGGGGCATCCTATATTCTTGGACACCCCAATTTCTGGACCCTGTTACAAATCTCCTCTTTGGGGGACCCTGGCTGTACTCCATTACATCTCTCCAGAATCTTTTATCCACTTTTGCCCGCTTCTAACTACCCTACTAACTTTCCCTTTGGCAATCACCATACTATTATCTGTGTCTATGTTTCTTTCTTTCTTTCTTCCTTCCTTCCTTTCTTCCTTCCTTCCTTCCTTCCTTCCTTCCTTCCTTCCTTCCTTCCTTCCTTCCTTCCTTCTTTCTCTCTTTCTTTCTTTTGCTTAATCACTTTTTAATCATTTATAGTTGTAACTTTAGTATCTAGCACAAGTCAGGAAAACAGCGAACACTTGAGAATTTATTGAAAGAAGGAATGTAACTGAAAGCTTAAAAAAGAAAAGCACACGTCGCCTTCTAATTAAACAGGATGTCAAACATTCTTCATTGAAAAACATACTCATGCTTTCTCTTGTCACCTCATTTTCACCTGCATTTCATCTTTAGAAGCACAAGGAACACAATTGGAGATATTTGGCTTTCTGGGGGCCATATTTAGGTCAAAGCATTCTGTAGCTGAGTAAATTAGGCAGAAGTGAATATTTTCTAAAAGCCATTTTTGCAAACTATATTATTTCTACTTGACAGGACATTTTTCTTCTTCTTTCTATTATTGTTGTTGGCCCATGGGGTCACTCTGGCTACAATCCATGCACACAGACACATAGTAAATGGGAATTTTATAAATGTATCTTCTAGGGTACCCTCTTTCTAAATCTTGGATTTACTTGTGAAACCCTAGAAAAGTAAGACACACATTTTTCTGTGCTGCAAACTGATGCAGAGTGAGTCATGATATATATTATAAAATGGGGAGAGGCAAAGAAATAGAGATTTTCTCCAAAGAAGAAGATGTATTTAATACAAGAAAAATCTTGGCAAATGTAGCGTTATCATTTTTGACACAAGGATGCAGACACTAACAGGTTGGTCTGGTATAGGTTTGCCAGCTGAGTTCCAGGCAAACCAGGACTAGTTGATCACCCTAGGATGTCATTTTATGAAACTCTTGCCCAAAATTATATATAAAGATTGTATTAATAAATAGGTCATAACTGGATAAGAAGCTATAAACATAACTTTCAAACAAAGGGTAAAGCACGTAATAGGAATTGGGGTTTATGACCCAATCAAAAGCAGTGTGGGCATTAAAAAAAATTAAAAGGAAAGAGCAGTGGGAGTGCTTAGGGTTACTGAGTTAATTTTGTTTCTTAATTAAATAAATTATATGTGAGTAGATTTTTATTGCACAGGAGTGAGCAAAGCATGATGTTAAACAATAATTTCCCTCCTACGCCTCTGTCTATATCTAACTACTGTTTACAGTTTGGTGCACATACTTCTAGATGTTTCTTAATGCATTACATAAATGTTACATATGAATATTTTTTCACATACACATCCTGTTCATACTATACATTTTTGTGTGACTTCCTATTTTTGCTTAAGGTATGTTTTTAAGACATTTTTATCAAGTCAATGCGTAGAGAACAAATGTTTTTAAAAACTACTGTGGTATTTTGCATATGAGGTGGGACCAAAAAATATCGAGAACTTCTCTATAAAAAATTGTGTATTTATTCTTACATGTTTAAACTTCAGTCACCTTCAAAGTACTTTCCAACAGATGCAATACACCTATTGAGACTTTTTTTGTAATATTTTTATATTCTTGTTTATTCCCTTAAAGTTGTCCTAATTTCCCCCCCTTTGCCCTCCTTCACCCAGCACACCCCCAACTCCTACAGTAAATCCCCACACTGTTCTCCATGTCCATGGGTCATTCACACATGTACTTTGATTAATCCCTTCCCCTTCTTTTTTCCACCGCTCAAAACAGTTTTTCAACTTGCTGATTTTGATGTGTTTTAGTGCTTCTGCCATTTTTTTGTTTCACTTCTTCCACATTGACAAAATGTTTCCCTTTGAGGACTATTTTCATATGGGGAAACAAAAAAAAAGTCTCTTGGGGTGAGATCGTGTGAATAGGGACGGTGGGGCATGCAGATCATGCCATTTTTGGTTAAAAACTGCAGGAACACTCAGCATAATGTGCGCAGGTTCACTCCTAAGTCACCCATCATGAAATGGGCAGACACACTGAGTCTTCAAAAAAAAATTCACTGAAGACAAATGCAGCCTCTCACAATAATACCGGCTGGTACAGTGATACAGAAGAGTTCCTAAAACACTTATCTAACAGGGGAAGCCTGCACTACAAGGGACTCACCCTCCAGAAGTTAATTCTGTTTTTTTTTTGGGTCCCCTCCTTGTAATATTTTGTAGATGTGTGATTAAATAATTATTGACCTTTTGATGGTTAGTTAGTTTGGTAACTTTTTTCAAATAACAAGCAATGATGCAAGAGGTATCTTTAAACATATATATTTTCGCACAGAATGAATCATTGTTATAGGTCATTGACAATAGTAGTAACATGTATTTAGTGTTCATTATGTCAAGCTCTATGTTACGTATTTTGTGTCCCATCTGATCTTTACAATGACCATAAGAGTAAGAGTAAGGTATGATTATTTCCATTTTATAGAAATAGAGAAAGCAATTCAGACATGTTAAATTATATGAGCAAGGCCAATCTGGCAGAAAGAGATGTAGTCAAGGATATAAGCCCAGGTTACGTAGTTTTCCAGAGGTGGGGCAAAAGTGCAATTGTTAAATACTGTTTTTATCTAGAAATCATTCCATAGAAGAAATTCTACATGCCTTAAGTTTGGTTTTTTGATATTTTTCTCTTCTAACAAAATGTTGGTCAACCTTCATTTAAAATCTTACATATATTCAGGTGTTCTGCCCATTTTTTTTTAAATTAGATTGTTTGGTGTTTTGGTGTTGAGTTTTATAAGTTCTTTATAAATTTTGGCTGTTAACCCCTTATCAGATGTATCATCGATAAACATATTCTCACATTCAGTGGGTTGTCTTTTCATTTTGTTGATGTTTTCCTTTGCTGGGCAAAAACAGTGTAGTTTTGATGTAATCCTGTTTGTTCAGTTTTTCTTTTGCTTCCTTTGCCTGAGGTGATATATCAGAAAAAAAAATTGCTACAAGAAATGTCCAAGATTTTACTTCCTATGTTTTCTTCTGGAATTTTTATGGTTTTGAGTCTAACATTTAAGTCTTTAATTCATTGTGTATGATATAAGAAAGGGGTCTAGTCTCATTAATTGCACATATCTGTCCAGTTTTCCCAACACCATTTATTGATCAGACTATCCCACTGTATGTTTTTGCCTCCTTTGTCAAATATTAATTGACTGTAAAAGCATGGGTTTATTTCTGGCTCTCTATTGTGTTTCATTGATCTATATGTCTATTTTTATGTCAGTACCTTGCTGTTTTGAGTACTTTAGTCTCGTAGTATGGTTTGACAAAAAATAGAGAAAAATAACATATTCATGGACACAGACAACAGTGTGGGGATTGCCTTGTATAAAAGAAAAAATAAGCAAGAAACGTTGTCTGGCTGGATTGTGTAAAGTCAATTATGGTTGACATAAAATGAATTTTGCCTGTATGTAAAAATATTGAGCCACTGAAAATTTCTTACCTACAAATTAGATATTAAATAGATACTTAATACCATGCAGTTTAGTCCTTGCTGACACAGTCACCAAGGGGGAGGAGGGCTCTCAATTCCTTCCCTGTGTAGCAAACCATACAAAAATTGATATTTCTTTTTAGAGAATGACTTTATTGCATGAGGTCCACAGACCAACTTTGAAATATGATGCTATGAATCCCTAATAATGCACATCAATTTTTATTTGTATGTGTGGTTTCCTAAAATAGATGACCTATAGCTTTCATTTAATTCTCCATGGAGGCCATCGCCCCAAAAACTTAGAGATAAATAATCATAGAGTGTGCTTATTGTGGAAGACCTGGAAATAATTTATCAAATGAGTGCAGATGGCACGAGGCAGAAGACTCGGAGACCTTTTAGATAATTTGTGTGATTTATTTGGGCCAAGAAGAAACACACTGAGATGGAGTTGGGAGAACAGGATGTTCATTGGAGATGAACGCCGGTGTAAGATAACAGAAGTGGGGGAGCAAGATTGGGCAAAAATGATGCAGACCTATCAAATTCTTGGCAAACTCAACTCGGGGCCTCCATAAAAGAGGTTCTTGTCCATTAGAAGAATTTCAATAAAGACAGAAAGATCCAGGATACATTATCCCACTATGTGACTCATTCTCTGGGAAATGTCCCAGATATACATGGTCATAATCCAAAAGCTGAGGTGGATCCTGAGGGCATTCAATGCTGGAGAGTGTCAGCCAACTCCACTTTCTTGCAGTTGAATAGTAAATAATTTTTTGAAAGAAAAGGCAAGCCACACACACTTCCAGGGCTGACATAGTTGATACTGTGTGTGTGTGTATGTGTGTGTGTGTGTGTGCTTTGTCATGTTTGCTATTAAGGAACTTAGTATAGTATTTACCTTACATAATCAATTATAATTAAGGCATAAATAATAAGAATAACTTTTAAGCATGTGAAACAAAGCCTTTCTTGCTCATTAATGTAAAAATTGATTTCATGGGAACTGAGTTTTGAGAAATAATATAAATGATACAATCTAGACCAAGCTTTAATTTATAGGTAGCTGTGGTCCTCTGTAGGTTCTTTCTTTTACTACAGTATTTGAATAGACAACTAGTTAAAACTTTGCTTATTTATAATCAAGAAAGTGATTAAATGTCTACATGTTAAGCAAAAAATATTATTTATAGAAGAAAAATTGTATGTGAACCCCCAGTCATATCACCGAGCTTATATTTGAATTGGGTAGAAGCATGTGAAGATACATAACAAATGACACAGCTCAAAAGAATATATCAAAGGCTGCTGGAACTCAGGTGAGTGGCATTTTTGGTGAGGCCTAAAAGTGTCATAAAATATGTTTTTTGTTTGTACTGGTTACTTTGTTCTCTGAGGGGATATTGATCACACTGGCTCTCCCAACTGGGAACAAATTTACATCAGTCAGAAGATTTATTACTTCAAGTCTTTGAGAAAAAATAACAAATAAATAAATTTTAACCCTATTCAAATTGCTGTTGGTAGGCTATTTATTTTTTGGTATCTCGTCAGTGAGTATACATCTAAAATAACTAACCATTCTTCTCTCTCACACCAGCTACTCACATGTTGAATGCTGTATGAAAGTAGTATCAAGAAAGTGAATGAGCTGAACATCTTTCTCTCTGCACTGCTAAGAGGATAGTAGTTAAGCTTCCACATCTATGGCTGATCTTCTTCTGATTCCGTCTGAGGTGAATCTGCCAACCTCAGATGCTTTGGATACTGACTAGAGCACATATACTGTATAGAAAAAAAAACACATTTCAGAGAATTTGGTTTCAGGTGGATGATTAAATATCCTAGATTTTTTGGTCAGTCCCAGTTTATGCCCTTTGTCCTAATGAATGGTTCATCTT
>VMDR010020203.1:0-17782 GCA_007922815.1 Macrotus californicus
GGAGAGAGGGGGAAAAGGTACAGGGAATAAGAAGCATAAATGGTAGGTAGAAGATAGAACAGGGGTAGGTTAAGAATAGTATAGGAAATGTAGAAGCCAAAGAACTTATATATATGACCCATGGACATGAATTAAAGAGGGGGAATGTGGGTGGGAAGGGGTGTGCAGGGTGGAGGGGAATAAAGGGGGGGAAATGGGACAACTGCAATGGCATAATCAATAAAATATATTAAAAAAAAAGATCTGTTTTCAGTATCCAGAAGTATTGTATGTATAAATGTATGCATTTAATTCTTATTTGAAATAAAGTAAGACTCATATACCAAGGCAAAAAAAAACAAAAAAACACTGGTAATCAGGATTCTCACAGAAATGGTTAAGTATGGTCACAAAATAGGGGAAAAAGTGAAGGCTATACAAAGTGAAATAAAGAAAAATATACAGGGAACCAACCGTGAAAGGAGGGAAACCGGGACTCAAATCAACGATTTGGAAGAGAAGGAAGAAATAAACATTCAATCAGAACAGAAAGAATAAGAATTCCAAAAAGTGAGGAGACACTTGGGAACCTCCTGGACAACTTTAAACATTCCAACATCCGAATCATACGGGTGCCAGAAGGAGAAGAGGAAGAGAAAGAAATGAAAAACTTACTTGAACAAATAATGAAGGAAAACTTCTCCAATCTGGTGAAGGAACTAGATATGCAAGTCCAGGAAGCTCAGAGAGTCCCCAAAGAAGTTGGACCCAAGGAAGCACACATGAAGGTACATCACAATTACATTACCCAAGGTAATGAAAGGTAATGAGAGAATCTTAACACATTGCATACCGCTCACGAGTTTTCTCGTGTTTCACGCACCATCTGTTATGGACCGTAGATGTCAACACACTGTCTTGTCCACATCGAATGAAGTGATCTCATTGGTGGAAACCATTCAGGTCAATCTACGAAAAACTATATAATTGCACGAACCCATAAAGCATTGCAGTTACATTGTATTTTGGTCATTCGAATAGTCTTTGTCTTCAAGTTCCTGGCACTTTTAGAAATGCCCCCTCTGAGAAAAAGGAAGGAAACCAACGAAGCTGATACACTTCCGGAAGTATTTAATGATAATTTATCAGATATTCCTAGTGAGATCGAAGATGCGGATGACTGTTTTGACAATTCTGGAGACAATTCTACTGATTCTACTGACAGTGAAATTATTAGACCTGTAAAGAAGCGCAAGGTGGCGGTGCTTTCAAGTGATTCCGACACTGATGAAGCTACTGATAATTGTTGGTCTGAAATTGACACACCACCACGCTTACGAATGTTTGAAGGTCATGCTGGGGTCACTACATTTCCATCTCAGTGTGACTCTGTACCCTCTGTGACCAATCTCTTTTTTGGTGATGAATTGTTTGAGATGTTGTGCAAAGAGCTGTCCAACTATCTTGATCAAACTGCAATGAAACGCAAAACACCATCTAGAACACTAAAGTGGTCTCCGGTTACACAGAAGGACATCAAGAAATTCCTTGGCCTAATTATTCTGATGGGTCAAACAAGAAAAGACAGCTTGAAAGACTGTTGGTCAACAGATCCTTTGATATGTACCCCTATATTTCCACAGACAATGAGTCACCATAGATTTGAGCAAATATGGACAATCTGGCATTTCAATGATAATGCCAAAATGGACAGTCACTCAAGGAGACTTTTCAAGATCCAACCTGTGCTGGATTATTTCCCACATACATTTCGAACAATATACAAACCAAAGCAACAGTTGTCTTTGGACAAGGGAATGATTCCATAGAGAGGACATTTAAAATTTCGCAAGTACAACCCAGTGAAAATAACAAAATATGGTTTACTTGTTCGGCTGGTGTGCGAGAGTGACACCGGCTATATCTGCAATATGTCTCCATACACTGCTGAAGGAAAGAAATTGCAAGAAACTGTTCTTTCAGTCCTTGGACCCTATCTTGGCATATGGCATCATATTTACCAGGGTAATTATTACAATGCTACATCTACTGCTGAATTGCTGCTACAGAACAAAACTAGAGTTTGTGGGACTATTAGGGAGAGTAGAGGTTTACTGCCAAATTTGAAGATGAAAACATCAAGAATGAAGAAAAGTAACATAATATTTTCCAGAAAAGGCGATATTCTTCTCCCTAGCATGGAAAGACGAGCGGGTTGTCCGAATGATATCAACGATCCATGACACTTCTGTCTCAATAACAGGAAAACAAAATAGAAAAACAGGAGAGAATATTGTAAAACCTACCTGCATCAAGGAATACAATGCCCACATGAAAGGCGTTGATTGTACGGATCAATTCCTTTCGTGTTGTTCCATTCTAAGGAAAACGATGAAATGGACAAAAAAAGTAGTGCTGTACCTTATAAACTGTGGACTTTTCAATTCATTTAGAGTGTACAACGTCCTCAATCCACAAGCAAAAATGAAGTATAAACAGTTTCTGCTATTGGTGGCGAGAGACTGGATAATGGATGACAATAATGAAGGCTCTCCGGAACCAGAGACAAATCTGTCCAGCCCTTCCCCTGGGGGTGCAAGGAGAGCACCTTGTAAAGATCCACCCAAAAAGTTGTCAGGTGATGTGAAGCAGCATGAACCTGTGTGTATTCCAGCGAGTGGAAAGAAAAAATTTCCTACAAGAGCCTGCAGAGTTTGTGCCGCCCACGGAAAAAGGAGCGAATCTAGATACTTATGTAAATTTTGTTTGGTCCCTCTTCATAGAGGAAAATGTTTTATGCAGTACCATATGTTAAAAAAGTACTAGGAGCCCTGGCTGGTATAGCTCAGTGGATTGAGCGTGGGCCTGCAAACCAAAGGGTCGCCGGTTCGTTCGATTCCCAGTCAGGGCACATGCCTGGGTTGTGGGCCAGGTCCCCAGTGGGGGCCACATGAGAGGCAACCACCTGATGTTTCTCTCCCTCTCTTTCTCCTTTCCTTCCTCACTCTCTAAAAATAAATAAAATCATTAAAAAAAAAAGTACTAGGAACTTTAATTGTTTAATTAGTTGTTTAATTGTTTTTGTAAATAAAAATGTTATAATTATTGAAAAACAACACCTAAAGTACATTATGATGTGTAGTTATGATGATTTAAATAACGTGCAGTTTGCCCAAAAACGTGCGGTCCCTGGCATATGTCTTACTGATTTCTATGCGGTACACAATGTGTTAAAAGCAGCAAGAGGAAAGGAGAGAGTTACCTACAAAGGAGTTCCCATAAGACTATCAGCTGATTTCTCAAAAGAAACCTTACAGGAAGAAGTTTTCAAAGTCATGAAAGGCAAGGACCTCCATCCAAGATTACTCTATCCAGCAAAGCTATCATTTAGAATGGAAGGGCAGATAAAGTGCTTCCCAGATAAGGTCATGTTAAAGGAGTTCATCATCACCAAACCCTTATTATATGAAATGTTAAAGGGACTTATCCAAGAAAAAGATGATAAATATGAACAGTAAAATGACAACAAACTCACAACTATCAACAACTGAACCTATAAAAAACAAAAAGCAACTAAGCAAACAACTAGAGCAGTAACAGAATTACAGAAATGGAGATCACATGAAGGGTTATCAGGAGGAAGGGGGAGGGGAAGAATGAGGGAAAAGGTACAGGGAATAAGAAGCATAATTGGTAGGTAGAAGATAGACAGGGGGAGGTTAAGAATAGTATAGGAAATGGAGAAACCAAAGAACTTATATGTACGACCCATGGACATGAACTAAGTGTGGGGGCGGGGATGCTGGTGGGAGGCAGGCTGTAGGGAGGAGGGGGATAAAGGGAAGAAAAAAATGGTACAACTGTTAATACTATAATCAATAAAAATCACTTAAAAAATAAAGAACTTAAAGCTCAGCTAAAATTTATTTGGTTCTGGCTCTCACCCTCACTGTGTTCCTGAGCCTACAGCCCCAAAGTACAAAAGAAGTACCGACTGGCAATTTAGATGGATAGAGAGTAAGGTGTTTCCTTAGTATTTTGAAATGATGCTGTTGCTTCTGTGTACCAGATGTTTCAATGTATGTAGGAGAGGTAGGAAGACTGAATGAAAACTGGTTAACAGCTGTCCTAAAGTCTGAAATCCCAGGAATGTCCAAACACTCCCTTTGTGATTGTTTCCCTTTTGTGGAGCCTGCTTTGTCTACTCATACCCCCTCCTCTAAAGACATATGCACTTTTTAACTTGGTTCTTGTATAGTCCAGTAAGAAAGGCTGAAGTCAAGATGGGAGATATTCTGACCGGGAACTTCTGAACCCAGGGTCCAGGAGGCATGAGAAGAGCTGAACTCCACAGCCATAAGTATTATGGCACAAAAGGAGTGATGAAGTTAGGAGATAATTTGAGATGACAATTGGCAAATTTAAAATCTATGCCTTCTATGCCTATCTTTACCTTATTCATCCTCTACTAATACAAAGATATAGACATACATACATATTTGCTCACCCAACTCAACATTTACTGTCAGCTAAAATGACAGGGCCTTCTCACAACTCACTCCTGTCCCAGCAGCCACACCCACCTTCTGGAAGTCAGATCCTAGAGGTGACTGCCTACTGGCCCCAAGGGCACTCATCATGTCTGTGTTATCTTTGGTGTCTATTCCTGCCTCTTTGGGGGCAGAGATGTCTTCTGCAGTCCTTCCTTCTGGAAATCTGAAGACTTCTGCAATTGCTCCTGAAAAGAAAGGATAGGTAGGTGAGAGTCAGTCAACATCATCATTAGTCTTATGTAGGTAGGCTATAGGCCGGCTGGACAGAATTATAGCATGGGCAAAGTACCAGAGAGATGAAAAGAAAAATAATACCTCAATATGGTTGATTTTCTCTCTTTGCTATCTTTCTCTACATCCTCTACCATTATGTAACTCTGACTCCATTTTTACCCCACTCATTCAGTTCTGTTAAGCATGCTCATTTCCCTTATTTTCTACAAAGTTCCTTTCTTGCCCAATCCCCCACAAGTAGAAGGAACAAAAGCCACTAACGCTTTCAATCAATACATATGGATTATCTTGTCTTTTTGCATGCAATAAAGACTTTGTGTACCTCCCTTAAAGTAAGCTTTGTGAAGATAGGTATCTTGATTTATGTAATTTAATGTCCAAGTACTTATATAGCATGAAAGGAAATGCTATAACCAGCTCAACAGAGGTAGGGGCAAGAGAAAGGGAATAGATGAAGAAAACAAGAATGGTTTTCTTCAAGAATGGAGATTCTTGAGGAATGTATGTTGCCCAGCCTTAATGGGAGTTGAGGAAATTAAGGGGCCTTGAGGGAAAAACAACAAGGCCTATTTGTAATGACGGAGAACTGATGAGATGAGTGAAGACAAGAATGCACTGAGTGGGAGAGACATAACAAAAAACCAATTTTTAATACATTTAATACATTTATACTTTTTATAAAGTATATAGAAAAAAAAGAAAAACCTGGTCTATAATTCCACAGCACCAGATAACTCTTACTGATATAAAATTTATATATTTTATATATGTATGTACATATTTTGTGTATAAAATATTTGTATTTTATATAAAATGCATTTTCATGGTCAGAATGTTTGAAACAAAGATACAAAATAAAAAGTGAAAGCATCTCTCTTCCTTCTTCCAAAGACAACCTTTTTTGGTTAATTTTTTTTGTTCCCTTCCAGAAATAAATTTGGCAGCCTGATGTAGACTTTTGATGAGGTGACAAGATGTTGGGCCATGAAGGGTTGAATTACTCCTTCAGCCAAATCAGAGGTATTTGGGGTTTGTCCAACTGACTTCAACATGCTTATGAAATATGGCTGGAAGAAGAAAGGGAGCCATCTGAAAATCAAGAGTCCCCGAAGCCTTTTATTGCTAAATCTAAGGTCAGTTTACACCCATTTTCCATCCTCGGTTTTTCTTCTAGGCGCTTCAGGGCCAGTGTGTTCCCTTTCTAGCCTGGTACCACAATTCCAGAATGCTGTTGAAATGAAAGGGCCATTGGCAGTCTTGATATGCACTCACTGTTATAGATAGTGCTTTGTATACAAAGATCCAGGACAGAAGCAAGAGGACAGTTGGCTTCTAGAGTGCTAAGCACCCAAGAAATACAATCAGCAATTTACAGTTTTTACTCACTTATAAATTGCTAAGTATTAACAAACACTTAATTAAAAAGTTACTGTTACCACATTGATTCTTTTAACGAATTTTTATTGAGCACTCTTTTTGTGCCAGGCAACTGTGCACTGTAAACACAAGGATGAAAAAACAGTAAGCAATGACAGACTATCCTGCTTTGGAGAGTTTATAATCTACTTGGGGGGAAGCGAGGCATATATTAATCAAAGAAACATATAAATGTAAAATACAACCACATTAAGTACTACAATGAAAATATACATTAAAAAAAAATCGCCTCTAGAGAGGGAAAGAAACATCAATGTGAGAAACACTGATCGGTTGCCTCCCATAAACACCCCAACTGGAGATCAAACCCACAGCCCAGATAAGTGCCCTGACTGGGATTGAACCCACAATCTCTTGGTGTACAGCACGACACTCCAATGAACAAAGCCACCTGGCCAGGGAGTACATGGTGTTTTGAAAACATGTAAGGGTTGAGGGCAAATCAGGACAGTGTGATTTTAAGGGTAGAAGATTTTCATTGTAAGTTCCACTGTTTGATAAGCCATGAATATTATTGTATACCCAACTTTTCATTTAAAATTATATAACCATTATTGCGAAATTTAACTCTAAATATAGAAGTGTACTGAAAACCCTAGACAATTTTCTTTTGTCTGTTTTCTCACAAAACTGTTAATTAATGAAGATCTTGCTTATTAGATTCTCATCCTGGGCTTGGTAGGTAAGCTTTGTTAAGGTGAGAACCAAAGTTTGGGGATACATATTTAAAAAACCTCACCTCACTTCCTTTTTACACCATCTCCTCTCTGAACTCCCCTCTACCCATTAAAAAATACATTTAACATCCTTTCCCAAACACATACACCTCTCACCATTCTTTCCAAGTCCCTGAACCTGGGAGTCTGATAAATGGGCTTGTTTTGTCATGCTTTGCTGCCAAAATATTAATTTTTTGACTTAACAGAATTTTTAAAAAATTATCACCTGAGGACACTTTTTTTCATTGCTCTCAGAGAGGGAGAGACAACTGATTTGAGAAACATCGATTGGTTGCCTTCTCGTATGTGCCCCAACTGGGGATCACACCTGTAACCTGGGCACATGCCCTGAATGGGAATCGAACTCACAATCCTTCCGTCTATGGGACCACGCTCCAACTGAGCTACGTCAGCCAGAGCTGTTTTTTTAAGAGGTGGAATTGCATGGGGTAAAGTGGGAACACTTAAGAAAAAGGTTCATAAGAGTATTGTGTGTCCTGAAGCTAGCTGTTAGTAGAAGAAATAGGGCTTACAAAGCAAGAGGTCTCCATTCACAAAGCCAAGGGAAATCTTTAGGGGGTGACTTATACAACTTAGGTAAAATAAGGTGTTTGCCCAAATTTAAACCTAACTGCTCATTAATCATACTCACAGTTGAGAGAACTCAACAAAAACTGTTTCTGATTGCAGAAATTAAAAACACATTTATACACCATAAGCCACATGTAAAGATTAGGGCCTTTGCCTCTAAGGCAAAAATTTATCCAGTACTGTGATAGTACTGAATAAAAAGAAATAGGCTCTACCTCTAGGAGCAAACAAATGGGTTAGAATTCTGCCCTTTCATATAGCTCCTCTGGATGGGTTCCAGAGCTAGATCCCACTGATTAGAAGCCAGCAACAAACACTTTCTGCCCAAACCACAGAATCCTAAAAGCTCTCTCTGCTGGTTCAAAAGATAGGAAGGATGCTGTTGCTTCAGCTCTTACAAGGTGCATTATTCTAGAAAATCCCTGAGAATGGTACATGCCTTTGGTATAAAGCTTCAAGTTATCAAGAGAATACAAGAGGAGTTGCTCAAAGTACTCTAGCCCCAGCTACCTGAATTCATTCTGCCCTTCCTAAACTTTGTCTTTCTTCCCTTCTCAAGTGGTCTCCTCCTAACCTGGAAAAAATTCTGAATCCAAGTGAGGAATAAGATTTGGAAAGAATTAACCCCACCCTACTTTTTCCCTAAACCTACCCATCTATCCCCAAAGGATGGTGGAACTTAGGGAACAGGCCTGAAAATTAGTAACAGCTGGCATTCTAAACTTTTCTCTGAATTCTCTAGAATGGAGAGTTTTCTGGAAAAACAAATATATCTCTGAAGCTCACCTGGCTTTATGTTTTTCTAAAGGGTACCTTCTGAATCAGTCTGGCTTCCAGGCCAGAAAAGTGCATTGAACTCAGGCTTTAACCTAAAAGGCAACCCTAGACAACTACTCAGGAAGGCCTGACCCTGTACACGTTTGGTGCTGAGATGGAGATGATGACCATCTCAAAGAAGGAAAAAAAAAATCCCTATGGCATAGTGAGGTAAAGTAACTTGTCCCAAATAACAGCAGGGCAAATGGCTGGAGAACATTCAAGGACCCAAATCTTCCAAGTCTGTGCCCTTTCCACAACATGAATAGAGGCCAGGACAACTTCTAACATTAGTCAAGGCTCTAAAAAAAGTAAATAGCCTCCCCAAACTCAACGTAGGAATTCTGCAGCTCTGCACACAGGGAACAGGAAGAAAAATAATTCTTAGGAAAAATGATTGACAACTTTGCATTAGTATTGAGCAGTTAGGGAAGGAGGAGGCTTGGGGAGAACTACTCTGAAGTCTCTGTTGAGATAGTTTATAGATTGCTGACAACAGATGTCAAGAGGAAACTGAACAGGGATAACCCCTGAGGACCAAGCTCCCTGATTCCCAAGAGCACTCTCAGCAAGAACATGAATGTTCTTGGGGATCTCTGTTTCTAGAGGAGCACAGGGAGTGTCAACATACAAGTACATAAAAAGCTTCACAATAGAAAGATGCCAAAACAAGACCACTGTCCTCTACTTACTACCCATATAGGTAGCACTGGGGCATAGACTATAACCTAACAATCTGACATGAAGGAAGTAGCCCACCCCCCCCAAAAAATTGGAGGGGCATAGACAATAGGGCAGTTGGGGGGGGGGGGTCCTTGCTTTAGTTTTCCCGTGAAAGTCAAATGTGTGTGGTTTCAAAACAAAAATCCAGAAACATGAGATTAATGCATTTATTCCAAGTAACACATTAAAAATAAAGTTAAACTTGTCCAAGCCAGCTCATAAATTCTTTAATCATTTGAACAAAAATGTACAACCCAAAACATCACACTATGGTGGAAATAACTTGGGAAAGAGAGAGGTAGAGGGAAGAATACATATGGGTTGTGGAACAGAGGATAAATCCAATCCCAGAACAAGTTTCAGATCATCTACCTCTTCAGAACAGAAATGGCTGCTAAGCAATTTAACCACATCACAATACAATGAACAAAGGCCGTTTCGAAAATAAAAGTGACCCAAAAAAGCACATCTGCTCCTGACACTGAGCCATGAATAAGCCTTACCGAGTTGTCGTCTTCCAAAAGTGAGCCTGCTAGATTTTCTTCCATATTTACTGAGGAGATTTCCAAACAGGTTTGTGGGTTAGCAGGACCATTTCAAGCAAAAGCGACAGAATAAGGAAAGTATGGGGGTTGACATGCCACAAGGAAATAAACAGTAAACAAAAGAGCTACTCACATTGCATTTCAAACAATGTTAAGGCAGGCCCATCCAAATGGAAACCTAAGAGATGAACAATTCTTCATTCATCAGTTTTCCATTTCTGCAGGCTTTCTGGTGTTTCTCCCAAAGACCCATCAAGCTGCCCAGAAAATTAGGTGGGGATACAACACAGCAATTGGAGAAGTCAACTGTCTTCCTCCTCCCCCATGTTCCAGAAATGGCAGTCAAAGGCAAAATACAATCAAAGCACACTATGTGGTGAGCCAGATAGACATTTGATTTTAATGACAAAGTAGGAGAAAAATAAATTGGCAAAAAAAAAAATAACAGAAAATACTTTTTTTTACAGATGTGTATAGAAATTATGATTGATTTGTCTAATATCTTAAGGAGAAAGGAAAAAAGGAAAGGAGGTAAATTTTTTAGCTTCCATGAACATTTGCTGTAAGATGCTCACTGCATCTCATGGTGTAGGTTCCAGATGAGATAGCCAAATAGTCCTGGATCATCCGGGCACCTGATTTCTAGAAGCCAATTTGATTCATCCACATGTAGCTGTGGATATGTATTCTTAGTTGTGAACACTGGATTCTGTGTGGTCCTGGATGGCATCAACTGTAGCTTCTTGTGTAGGTATTTCCTGAGGAACAATATTGTCTCGAACTACCTCCTCCCTTGTAGGGGACTCTGGAGCCAAAGATTGTACCAAATTTGATGTGTTGTCATTGCCCTCATTTACTTGAGGAATTGCTACCTCTGTGATGGATGTATTCACTATTTCTAGCTGTAGTGGTCCCATCTCCAAGGAGCTGCACTCAAGAGCATCACCTGGCATAGAGACATGAGAACATAACTTTTCTTTTTGAATCCCAGATGTCCGTGTGACAAAGTCAACAAGGTCTGGAAGGCAAGGAGATGGTCCAAGGCCTGTAGGGTTAATTTTTTCAGATTCCACAAGTGAATCTTGTTCCTCTAATTGAGAAGTTTCTTCTACTTCCTCAGGCATCATTCCTCCTGATAACAGATCAAGGGCCTGGTGTGTTCCCTCTAGGTTCCCCAAGCCAATGTCAACATTTTCTATAGGAAGTCCAGTTTTCAAAATGTTAGGAATGATCCTCCCATTTCTGGAATTAGATGAGTTTTGCTCACCCTCTGCTCCAAAGTTAAGCACCTGGGTTTTAGGAGAATCTAATGGAAACTCAGAAAAGGATGGGATTGGTTCAAAGTCAGTAAGAGTGGATGAATTACATCTTACAGGTGACACAGAATTTTCTTCACACACTTTCTGAGACAGGGCAGTTGGGGATCTATGTGCTGGGTCTACTGCATTACTGCAGAAATCAATACCCATATCCCCCAGGTTCCCTTGGGGAGCCAGCTCTTCTACTTTCAAGTCTGTAACTTCAAAGTCTTCTAAGGCCTTGCCTCCTATAGTCACTGATAATTCTGTAAGGCTATCTTGTAGCTCCAGGGCTTCTGCTTCTGGTTTCTCTGGGCTCTCCCAAATTTCTGGCTGCTTCTCATTCCAAACAGCCTGGTCACAGACCAATTTATCCTGAATGTCTTTTGATTTTTCTCTCTTGAGGCTTCTGTACCTTGAGGCCCTGGAAGCTAAATTTTCTAGGCACTCCTTGCTACCAGTTGAAACTCCCTGCTCCTGTGCACTATCTGTTAAACATGTATCTGATCTGGCTGGGGACTGAAGAAATAATTCTGGGGCAGAAATTTTCATAGTTGTGTCTTGTGGGTTCTGGAGTAAAGACCTAGCTTCTGGTAGAAATGAGTCTATTTTTGCCTTTGTGGAAGAGAGAGTCTGTGCACTCACTTCAATCACTTTACTTTGAGTTTCACTTCCTGTCACCAATTTCTTAGATTGTTCAGTCTTTTTGTCAGTCATTCGCAACTTGGGCTGTTCTATTTTTCCCTCACACATATATCTGTTCCTATGGTTCAAATTAGAATCCTCTATGTTTTGGGGCCCAACACCGATGCCTGTTCCTTTTCCTATCATCCTCTCAGAAAGCTTTGTTCCCCTTTCTCTTAGTTCAGTGTTTGTCTCTATCTCACTTTCTCCATAATCCTTAGACTGCTGCAGCTTTTGGCTTTCCTCATCCTTGTTACCAGGTTCCATGATGTAGGCTTCTACCAACTTCTGAGATGCCATGGTATTACAGTGTATATCTGGCAGCTGAGGGGCTGGCCCTACACCTGGTGGACCCGGTTCTCCAAAGTCAAGCTCAATTTTTCCTTCTGGAGATATAACCCTATTAGTGTCACTCTGGAAGGAGCTAGAAGTCCACAAAGCCAAAGTATCTGTCTTTGGAGTAACAGTTTCATAAGGCTTGCTTTGGCACAACCTTGTCAGAGGCTGTAGGAAGCCGTAGCTGCTGCCTCTGTTTTTTGAGTCTACATGTTCTACAACTGACCATTTCCCTAGGGACACCACAGTTCTTGCAATGGGTTTTTTAGGGTTTCCGACTGAAGGAGCAGAAGGAGCAGAAACCAAACTTGTATCTGGAGGGAACTCCTCTTGGGATGCACTGCTGTTCACAGTAGAAGTGGAAAATGTGTCTGAACTTTCACCTCTAGAAAAGTTGCTATTCTCTCCATTGGCCAATGGACCACCACTCAGTTTAGTCTCAGAGGTCCCCTTTCCACCACTACTATAGAATATGTCATATAGGTCCTTAGCATTGGCTGTGGCTAAGCATGAATTTCGCTTTTCCAATTTTTTGGCTTGTTCACTGAACACGCTTGAGAGAGGAGGTGGTGGACGCACTAACACAGAGAATAGGGTCTGGTCCCGGTCACTCTCACTCACCCCAGGAGCTGTCTCATCAGAAGGAATGGCAGTTGGCTGTGCTGAGGCCATAATGGCTACCGGCAACACTGGATTCAAAATGTTAGGACCCAGGAAGCAAGAGCTAAGAGTGTGAGATACAGTTGGATTTGATTTTACTGGAGCCGAGATAGCCTTAGCTTGAACAGGAGAAGGGGCAGCTGCAGCTGGATGTGGTATAACTGGGGGTGGTGGGGGTGGGGGTGGAGGAGGTGGTGGAGGAGGTAGGAGCATTTGTTCAGGTATATGGGATGGCTCATTCTTTTCAGCCAGCACCATTTTTTCCTCTGGAGACCCTTTTAGAATCACCTCTTCCCCTCCAAATGCTTTGGAGATTATGTCAGGTGGCAAGAGGAGATCAGATGAAGACTCTTTAACAACTGGCAGAGGCTTCGCAGTGGTTCCAGAGGACTTGATGGATAGAAAGGTGTTAAGAGGAGCTGGCTTGCTGACTGTGGTTGACCCTGACTTGCGGAGCACTGTGGATGGGATAGGCAGGTTGGGTCGGATCTTAGTCTGGGTTGAAGTTGTTACAACAGGCATCCAAGGGCTAGTATGTGCAACAACAGTCTTCCCAGAGAGCTTGATTTTTATGGGCTTTGCCTTCCCAGCTTCAGCTTTGACATCCTCTTTGTCCTTATTGCTTTCTATCTCTTCCTTGTGAACACTCTGGGCCACTGAACTTCTTTCCTCCTCTTTCTCTGCCTTCTTCCAGCTGAATTTCCCAAAAGAAGATGATGCTGGTGATTCTTTCTTTACTTCTTCTTTTAATTGGAGTTTGATGCCACCCTTCCTCTTGTTTTCAGCCTTTTCAGGGGAGTTCCCACCCTCAGAGAGTTGGTCCTCTAATTCCTCAGAGACCTTCTCATCTTCCTTTACTTCTTTCATGATCTTTGCCTTTTTTTCTTTCTTCTCTTCCTTTGGTCTCTCAGTAAGTTTGCGCTTTAGCTCACTCTGACGTCGCCGTTCTGTCTCCAGGACCACAGCCAAGCCAGCTTGGCGGTCCAGATTCCGCCGCTCCTCATACAATGGGTTTTCAACCACATATTTCTGGGAAGAGAAAGGATAAAGGCTCAACAACTGGTCAAAATACTATAAGAGAGATAATCTTGGCCCCACTAATCTCTAGAAGTCATTTTTCTCAAGGATGTAGATGGTTCTATCAGGTCAGCATCTCTCACTAGGATGTAGAATTTCCTAGTAGTAATATGGAATTTGAAGTGTTAATGACTTTTTCTGGCTCTCCACTCATTTGACAAAGTCAAAATGATTACTGCAGAAAGTGACAAACTCCACAGGCTACTACAAAGACCAACCTTATACTTCTCATTGTGTTGGTGACCCTTCACATGTTGCTCTCCAGAAATTGGATCCCCCAAAAATTCTTCACAGAGCTGGCAGTAATATCCAGTGATGGGAATCAGAAACTCAGAGCCTGGAAGAAGTGGAAGAAGGTCAAGAAAATAAGTCATTTCCACACAGGAGAGAGCAATCAAAGGAAATCCCACTTCCCCTTTGTAATAAAATGTTTAATGGTACACAGGACCTTACCCATTTTTGAGTCAGAAGTAACATTTAGATGAATTCCAGTGGTATGGTTTTCCCAACTTAAAGTTTGAACTCAGGACCTCTGTGCCTTCTACCTCTTGGGAACACTAGTATATTCAGGAGTTTCCTGTGCTAGATTCATTTCTATTGCCACTTCTCCTCAAACTCCATCTAGCATTAAGTATTTTAGGAGATTTAAAAACTATAATCCCACCCTGGCTGGTGTGGCTCAGTGGACTGAGCGCTTTGGTTCATTAATGAACCAAAGGGTTGCCAGTTCAATTCCCCATCAGGGCACATGCCTGGGTTGAGGGCCAGGTCCCCAGCAGGGGACATGTGGGAGGCAACCACACATTGATGTTTCTCCCTCTCTTTCTCCCTTCCTTTCCCCTCTGTCTAAAAATAAATAAAATCTTTTAAAAAACTCACAAAACAAAACTACAACCACAAATAGCCCAGTGCCATTTATATGAGGATCTCTCATGTTGCTATTAATGACTCAGGAATCATCTATCTTCTTTGTATCTAAAGGATGTAGCAGTATTGACTGCTTATGAAGGTAAGAAATTGCAAAGTTTAAAGACAAAGAAACTTTCTTCTTCTCAATTTACCCCCTTAATAATGACGATTCAAAAATATTTCTTAGTTGAAAGGGTAGTTAAATTACTGCACCATGTACTGTTCTTTTTTACCCGGATTTCAAATAAGTAAGATTTTAGTGCATAAGCCAGGGACAAAGAAAATTATATTTTAAAGTAGTATACATATATTTAATATCTGTTAGATTCTTGGCCATATGGGTAGAGATCATTCTTGTCTTATACAGCTCTGTATTTCTTCAAGTCCTAGAGTATACTGTTTTGCACATAATAGGCATTTTTATAGCTTTGTCAAAACAAGTATTCATGTCTCACCCTATACTGCTTCCTAGCACCTTAGTTCAGGGACATCTCTTCCTTGGCTGACTATAAGGAAATCACAAAAAAGGCAGGGAGGAAACATACCTTTTGCAGGAACAGTTATCTTGTCAGTGCGCTTTACAGCATCTTGCTTGGCCTCACTCTGGGTCTTTGAAGCCCAAGGTCTGTTGTAGGGATCCAGTGTCTATTTGCAAGAGGCAGAGGTGCTCACACAACAGCACTAAAAACTCAATGCCCCACTTTTCTTTTTTCCCTACACACCAAAGGGACCAGAAGCCCTCAGGTACCCACCCCCACCCGCTCTGCCAACTGTTTAAACGGAAATCACCTGTGGAAAAGGTAAACAAATGTTAGAGTTAAGTACCAGCAATGGATAAAATAAAACAAATAATCAGGTACTCAAGGAATCAAAAGAGGCCGAAGCCTCACTTACACTTGTCATGGTGTTTAGTTACAGGCAGGTCCCCTGGACTGAGCCCTGGGGATGGTGACTCCTTTGCTGGTATCTCTTGGCTCTTCATATTGGGGCTCCTGCCCATATGAGAATGTTTCATTTGCCAGCTTTATAATGCAGATGGGGGTATAGAAGTTTGAGGGGAAGGAGGGTGAGAGTAGAAATAACAGAGGGCATGGTACTTACCTGTGTGTGCTTCTTATTGTGCATATGGGTAAAGAAGTCAAACATGGTCCCACAGATGGTGTTGCAGTCCTTGCACCAGTGGTTGCCAGCATCATAATACTCATAGGCAGCAATGGGCTGTTCAGATTGCTTAGTGGCTGGCTGGGGGCTCTCTGCAGACTTGGGGCTCTTAGTGTGAGAATTCTCACTGTTTACCTTTGAATCCTACAGGGGAAAAAACCTGCACTTAGGAGGAATTCAAGGCAGTCTAGATCTGTCTTCTCAGAAAAAGCAAGTAGCCTATCACAGCTATAGAAATAGGCCTATAAGATCATATTTCCAGTCCCTAAACTGCATAAACTGGGGAAAATTCCATAAGAAATCTGTCTCTAGGGCTCAAATAGAACTAATTAGATTCCACAGTGCTTTCTTCTCATGGAGAATAAATCACAATGGTAATATATTTGCTTATATATCCTAAAATATCTAGAAGAATACTCAAGATTATTGAAACACTGACTGCCTCTGGGAAGGGGAAATAGAGAACTGCATACCCTTTGGTAGATGTTGAAAGTGTTACTATGGAAATAAACACAATAGTTAATTTAAAAATCATAATGACAACTATGGAGGGAAGAAAAACCAAATGGAAAAGGTAACTGACAGGTTACACAGATGCAAAAAATAGGTGACAGTGAACTCACTTATCACAGATGCATACTGGTGAAACACTACAGAGCAAGGCTGATATGCACAAAGCTGAGAGTAGTCTGTGTAGGATGACTTAAAGGAATCTGAGTAAAATATTTCTAACTGCCTAAAATACCACCATTGGTATTTTATTTTTGTAAATATTTATTTATTTTTTTTTAGAGAGAGGGGAAGGGAGGGAGAAAGAGAGGAAGAGAAACATCAATGTGTGCAAGAAACATTGACTGGTTGCCTCTCTCATGCCTCAACTGGGGACTTGGCCCAAAACCCAGGCAGGTGCCCCGACAAGGAACCAAAACGGCAACTCTTTGTTTCGCAGGCCAGTGTTCAATCCACTCAGCCACACCAGCCAGGGCTCCATTGGTATTTTATACACCAATTTAAGACCTCTCAGTTAACATGAATTTTCTTTTAAAATATATCAACTCCCAAACATTAAGTTACAATAATAAGTACTTTAATATTAATTCATTTGTCAGCAACTTGGGGAAAAGACATTTAGGAAATAAGAATTTTGGTTAATGTTGGGTAGTGAGGAACAGAAAAAAGATTATTTTGGAACACACTGTTGGCTAAGATACATGAGGTTCTATAACAGACAAGAGCAGGGAACTGGGCATCTGTAATATAAACTGACAGGAAAAGAAAGACAGGATGGAGAAAGGGCAACAATTAGCACTTCAAAAATAATCCTTTCCTGCTAGAGTCTTATTCAACAGACACTAGGGAGAACACACCTGGCAGGTGAGGCATGGGCATATGCATATATTGCTGGTGAGTATTAACTGGCACCATCTTTCTGGAAGATAATCTAGAAATACATATTTTATATATATAATATGAAGAGGGAGAGAAACATCAATGTTTGGTTGCCTCTCACACACCCCTTACTGGGGACCTGGCCTGCAACCCAGGCATGTGCCCTGACTGGGAATCAAACTGGCAACCCTTCGGTTCGCAGGCTGGCTCTCAATCCACTGACTCACACCAGCCAGGGCAAAAAATACATATTATATATCTCAAAATTCTTCATACTCTTTGACCCAGCAATTTCATTCCTTGACATTTATCCTAAGGAAATTATTATGTCAAACAACAGGTGAGTTGATTGACTAAATTTTGGTATCCACACAACAAAAAAATAAGGTTATTAAAAATGTTATTAGAGAAGTCTATTTATTGACACTGAAAAGTGTTCATTATATACTATGAAAACTATGTAAAAAAAATACATTTGAATAATCAATAAAGATATGTGAATAATCGAGGCTAGAGTCACACTTGGGTATCAGCTATTGCCTTAGTGTGCTAGAGTCCTCAAAAAACAACTGCTGACCTTATTCACTGACTCTGGCCCCCGTATGGCATGGTCAGTCACCAGGTTAGTGACATGGGAAAAAAAAAAAGATATGTGAATAGGTGCAGAATAT
>VMDR010020204.1:0-17730 GCA_007922815.1 Macrotus californicus
GAAAAGATCAAGAAAAGTAATAAACTTCTAGCAAGACTTAAAAGGGAAAAAGAAGAGAAAGGACACAAATTATCAACATCAGGAATGAAACAGAGGACATTACTATAGATCCTGCAGACAGATAGTAAAAGAATAAAATGAACAAGTATACACATAAATTTGACAAATTAGTTGAAATGGAACAATTCTTTGTGAAGCACAAACCACCACAATTTACCCATTATAAAATATGTAATTTGAATGGTCCTTTAACTATTAAGGTAATCGAATTTGTAACTAAAGCATCTCAGAAACATAATATCCAGGCACAGATTGTTTCCATGGTGAATGCTACCAAATCTTTAAAAAAACAACACTAACTGTTTAAAATCATTTCTTGAAAATAGAAGGTCCAGGTTACCCCTAGGCAGAAGGAACAGCAAAGTCTGAGCAAATGCCAGAGGCCATGAAGACAGCTCTTTCTGAATCTCACTGCTTCAGGAAGCACTATGCTGCAGACCTTTTGAATAATTCAAACTAATCTCAGTGTTCGCTGAGAAAGACATAAAGAGAAATCTAAGTAATACAGAATCAGATAAGCACTTCAGAGTGAGTGTATGAATGATACTAATGGGAACACAACAGGTAGGAATAAGTTCTGGAGTAGGAAATACTTTGGACTATAACAAATTTTAAACAACTTTAGTCTCAGTTCAAGTAATTTCACATCTAGTAACTTGAACTGTTAAAACATTGGGAGATGTTAATCAGTTCTATATTGTAATTAACATGAATTTGCATATAAGTTATATACTGAAGAAGTGGACATCATCTTTAATATACTATATATGAGCCCCAAACCCTGCCAATATTGTTAATTTTAAGCAAATAATTCCTCATGTATACTATAAATTTTAATTGAAGCTACACTAAGATATGTGATATGGTAGAATTGGACTTGATGAGGTTTTGCTATAAACAAAATGATTTTTGATATGTTTAGAAAAAGATGATTTCTTGCTACCAAGTGAAGTCAAGTCTAATACATAATATACCATGATAGAGCATACAAAGTATTTGAGTAAGCTCATATACATTCATGTGCACAAATATAGGTTTATTTCTCAGGCACCTAGATTTTACTCTTCACCTTTAACTTCTCTTTGCAGAAAGAAATCTGCTTTCTAATGCATACAATAATATAAACTAAATCTGCCCCTGAGACAAGTCAAAGCAGTCTACAAAGCAGACTCAGAGCAGGACCTGGTGCTCAAATCACAGCATATCCTGGTCTGCTGAAAGCACTCAGCAGTGAGGCCTGTGAAAACAGAACATTCTTTTTCTCCAGAAAGCACTGTCCACATCCATCTTCCAAGAGAAATAGCTTTCCAGGGACTGCAGGCTGATAAGAAATGGCAAGTGATAAATGAAGCACTAGTGTCAAAGGATAAACGGCCCCCTGAGGTTGAGAAAGCCAGTTAAATTTTGACAAGAATTATGCAGGCAAATGCATACCTGCCAAACACAGCACACATACACATTCAACACACATAGACATGTACACATCTATGCATACACACAAGCATATGTGCACACATGCACACACATGGCACAGAAGCAATGAATAGGGCATTTGGAAAGGAAACTGAAGTTAAACTCCACCCTTTTGCCAACAACACTGAGCAACTTATTTAACTTCTCTGAACCTCAGTTTCCTCAAATACAGATGAGAGAAAATAATATAGCCTAATTCATAGGGATCACACCAGGCTAAATGCTTTAATACATGTACAATTCTAAGAGCAATGTCTAGCATATAGTAACTTGAGCTTATTTTTAAAAAAACAAGATGTAGATTTTTCATCGTTACCTTTCTGGTGTCCACCCTCCACTTCCAATTTTTACTTGGTTAAACAAGCACCCCTGATTATAAAAGCTGGTAAATTCCAATCAGGAAAGTTCAGAATTTGTTCTTAGGACAAATTTTTATCCTTAACCAACTTGGTCAGTCACCTCAGCTGTGTTTTTAGATGCTTGCTCAACACTAGCAATTCCACCTTAAGGAAACAAAGAGGGGAAAACCCTCCCTTCCTGCTGGTCTCTTTGTCCCCTCTAGCCCCAGGCATAAATATCTGGGCACCAGCAGGAATGAGGAAACCCTGTCCTGGCAGTTCCGGAGACCAGTGGGCCATCTGCCTCCTGCAGGCTCTGGGATGGTGGCCCACCTCTCCCCCAGCCTGCAGGAGAAATGCATCTTAGGCAAGAAGTGAATGGCTAAGAGTTCCAAGCCTCCTCTTGGAAAAGCATCAGCTATTTTTGAAACAAAGTACTTCCTCAAGACCAAGAAAGTCCATATTAGTAAAAAAAATAACTGGGGAAGTGCTTTTCTGGCTCTTCCTCTAGAATCTCTCTCCTGGTTATTTTTAGTAGTTCCTTTCTCCCCGACCAAACTGTGAAAAGTGAGGAAGTAGATAGTATTCCCAGGGTGATACCTCTGACTTCACAACTTCTGATAGCTCTGCACCATGCCAGGATCTCAGTGGCCACAGAAGGTCACAGTAGAAGGGTCAGACTCTATCGTCTGATGGGTGTGGGTAGAGATACCAGCTCTGCCACTTGTGCCGTCTTAGGAAAGTAACTCTTCCTCTCTGGGTTCTGCTGTCCTCATCATGCAGTGCTGTCCTGAATTGTGACACAATGAATAGCAGGTCTTAGCCTACTACCAGTGAGCCCTAAATACAGGTATGCACCTAGGAGAGGTAGTAGTCATGGTAGTAGTACTCTGATAGTTTACTGTGAGATAATATTCATTTAGGCAATCTATTTCCAGTGAGTTTTAGAGATTGCCTAATATAGTTGGCCCAAATCTGAAGAAGTATATCATGACAAAGTAACAAGGCTCACAAGATCAGGCCCCAGTTTTTTTCAAGCTTGCCTTCCTCATTTACCCTTGCAGTGGAAAGTCTGTCAAGATGGCCACAGTGATTCCTCCGACCCGTCCAAAATGCTCTTTGCGGTGTGACTTGGCCATTCTTTCCAATAAGAGGTGCAAGTTACTTCTCTATCACTTGGGTTTGTACTGGTCTCCTGACTTGCCCTGATAAAGAGAATGTGGCAGAAGAGAAGGTGGGGGACTGCGGAGCCATGGCTTCAGATAGCTGGCAGCAACCGTACTCGCTCTTTCTGCTGCTGATTAGGTCTGAGCTAGCTAGTGTCCTTACAGTGAGAGACCTCCTGGAGAGAGAGACCAGTCCACATTCAGCACCAATCCCAGACTGAAGCCATTTCAGATTACCTCATTTCTGTTGAACCATCAGTTCCCAGACGACCAGTGGAAGGACTGCTGAGCTGAGCCAAGACCACGTTTCTAACCCACAGAATGGGGAGCTAATAACTGATTGTGGTTTTAAGCCACTAAGATTTGGAGTGGTTTATTCCATAGAAGCAGACAGCTGATGATCTCTTTCACATTCTCAGGCACTTCAGGTTTGGTCCTAACTCGGGGCCTTTGCTCTGGCTCTTTCCTCCACCTGCGGTATTCCCCGTGCCCTGCCCCTGCAAAAAAATGTCTTCTGCGTGGCCAGCTATCTCAGATTCTTTAGGTGTCTATTTAAAAGTCCCCTTTTTTTGAGGCTTTCCCTGCCTTCTGTATAAAATGACAACCATTTCCCCTGACACTTTTAGCTTCCTTTCTTATCACCTTGGCCCCCATGACACTCATAACTATCTAACAGAGTATATATTCAAATATTTGGGTTGTTTGTTATCTGTTTCCTGCAGTAGAATAAGAGCTCTTTGAGGTCAGTTTTTACTGATTTGGTCCTAGAACAACATCTAGCACACTGAGGTATATTAGCTTGGGTAGGTGTGGCTGCCATAATAAAGAGATCCAATAATTATCTAACGGCTTAAAACAGGTAAGTTATTTCTCTCAGGTGAGCTTTCCAGGCCAGTAGGTGGCTCTTCTCCATGAGACCCTTCAGAGACCTGAATTCTTCCATCTGAATTCTCCCTCACCCCCTGCTTAATTGAGTCTGTGTCAGCAAACCTCTCTATCCCAACTCAAGGGAAGAGAAAAGTAAACGTGCTTAGATATCTTAAGTTATAGACCCCCACAGTGGTACAAATCTCTTTTGTTTGCACAGCCATTCCTATCCACATGGGAAGCAGAGGCTATAGGGCTGTCTGGGAAGCGTTGTGCCCAGCTACAAATCTGTTACCATGGAGAGGTAAAGAGGAGACTTTAAGTACCAGAGATAGACTTGGCCACCATTCCATCAGAAGTGGACATCTTTCCCAGCAATTGTTCTTAAGGAACTTGTACCAAAATAACTAATGTTAAAATCAACAATAAAAAAGAATAAATTATATGCATATACCACTTTTCCTGAGGATTCTTAGTTTTAGCTGAGAGACATGATGGATTAGTTGGTGGAATCCACAGCCACACACTAAGGACTGGGAGAAAGGTCAGCAGAGAAATAAATATCATTCGATCTCACATTGAGCAGGAAATCAGATGACAGAGAGCTATGATTCTGGGGAGTGTGCAAAGGATGTGAAGCACCATTCCTGGTTCAAATCCAACCCTGCCTCTGATTGGCTGGTTTGCACACTAAATAATTCATCATTCTGATCACCAGCTCCTTCCCCTAAAAAATCAGGAAATACTTTAAGAAGATATGTTTGAGTATGAAGTTAAATAATGAATATGAAAGCAGACTAGAGACCAGAAGGCTGTAAAAACATTGGATATGATCTAGACCAGTTGAAGGGAGACACCGCACAACCAGCTTTGAGCATATTTGGTATCTGGGAAATTTGGACGTCCCTAAATTAGCAAATTCTCTTGGGATAATGACAGTCATACCTCCTACTACTTAGTGGTGAGAAAGAAAATACACATAGGACATTTTGTGACTAACTTAGAGGTAAAATTTGGATATTTTTGCAGCTTATTGCTATCTAATGCTTCTGTAAATGTAAACACAGGCACTGCATTTATTTGATGCACTCATGAAGGCCAGGCATGCTTAGAAGTTTATGAGCCTCAGAAGGAAAAATAAAAGGAACAGAGACTATATCCAAGTGGTTCTGTCCAAGAGAATGCCCAACAAATCAGAGAGGGTCCAGGAAGGGAGCCAGCTGAAGTGGAGCTCCCTTCTTGGAAGTTTAGGCTGCCCTTGGAGGTTCCCATTAAATAACAATTTTTCAGCAAATGTTAAGAGACTGATCACAAAAGCGCTTCAAAATATATTTGATTATATGAAACTCACAATTCTACTACTAAAGCTGGCATTGTTTTGAAAGTGGAGGCTTAAAAAAGATCTTATGCAAAGCCCAAAGTAGGAAATGGGAGTACACTGGTCATGGGCTGCTGCTCCTGGCAGCAGGCTGCCCTTTGTGTTACACTTGTCCATTATCCAGAGTTTGCTAGTGAAAAGGAAACAGTGAAGTGAACCATTTTCTAATCTAAATAAAGTATGACTTGATTACCTATTACCTGCTTATATTGATATATAAACACACAATGATAAAATCAGTTTGTAATGTGTGCATGATAGACATCAATAATTCAAACAAAAGACTTGAAACAGATATTTAAAAACTTGAAATCTGGAACAAGAAGAAACACTTCAGAATTGACATAAAAATCTCTACAATTCTTAGATACATTTTCTTTAAATGTAAGGTTTGCTGATCACTAAAAGGGACAAAAACATTAAAATTTTTGCATTGAATTTGAAATTACAGGATTCCCCTTTGAATTTACCACAGGATGGGCCTATTACTGAGAACCACTTTACCAATCAGCCATTAATTAGTTCAAGTAGACCTTAAATTGAATCACTTTTGGTTCTACTGAGATTGACCGGTATCCCCTAGTACCCTGAGTACCTGCTAGTTCCATCACACATCCCAATCCATATCCAGCACTCACATTTCCAGCCCCTGCGGGTCAGCATCTAAAATGCGTCATCATCACCATCTTCAGAAAGCCAATCAGTTAATGCCAAAGTCATTATAAAACAATGTTTCTTGGTCAGTAATTTAGCCTTTCTTCCCTAAATCATAGCAGTTGTCTTGTTAACCATGTCCTCTAAAATAAATATTAGATACACTTTGTTTCATAGATCCCCAGGTCTAAATTGAATAATTCTTCTTCAGAGGAATCCAAAAAGAGGTATCAATTATGAAGTTTCACTGACACAGAGTCAATTGGTACAATTTCTTACATGCTAGATACTTTGGGGAAAAGCAGAAACAACATCAGTCTGTGTACCTTGACCCATTTTCTAATGTGACTCTGGAGCAGTCATGTGCATGCAATCATAGCTTTAATAAGAGACTCTTAGATTTGCCAAAGGAAAAACTTGACGTTAATCAGAAACTGATTTCACCAGAGATGAATGAAGAAGAAGAAAAATATATTTAATTCTCCCTAAGCTCTCTATAAATAAAGTAAGGTCAAATGTGTAAAACTGATATTTTATTAAAGTTAAGAGTCTCTTGGCTCTAACTCTGCAAGTGCAGCTAAACTGTGTGTGGAAACAGAAGACCAGTACCACCACATCTCTTCGCGGTGAATTCCAGTGTGCAGTGCCAGAGAGAAAGTGAAGGTCTAGCTAATCCTGAGGGTGAATTGCCATCAAGGCCTAATGAGCAGATGACAAACAGGCAGAAAATTGTAGGAAATTAATTATCTACAAATTCAAACCAAACTTTGGCATGTCAAATGATGTCATTATAACTGAAGGTCTAGTTGGGACTGTTCATTGTTTAACATTATATCTATTTAGCACAGGACATGATATCACCTAACAGAGTACAATACAGTTCAAGGAAGGCAGATTCTCAAAAACAATAGAATTTTTAAAAAATAGAGAATAAATTTCCAAAGTCTCGAGGACATCCTTAAAAAGTACACTTGAATATAAACTAAAAATTGAAGGGAATATAATGTACTTTCTGGAGACATTACTAAGATTATTCTTTTTGTCAGGGAGAAAGCACTTCTTACCCTAAATCAGGGAGGGAGGGTAGATAGAACTGCTCAGGGTAGGAGGAAAACAGGTAACAATTTAGAAACTTCTCATAGGATGACCTGTATTTTCTGTTGGAAGCAAAAGGCAAGGCAATGTGCAGGCTGTGATGCCTGCTGGGCACTGTGGCGACCAACAAATGCAGCAGCACATCTCACAGATTACCCAGATGAAGGGTTTCCCCATCTCTAGTGATCAAATTAAAATGAGGGCTTTTTGTTTTGTTTTGTTTCATTTCGTTTCGTTTTTGTTATGAAGTGTGTTCTAAGGCAGGATCTCAAAACAATGTATTCTCCTGTCATAGAACAGTCATGTGAGTCTCCTAAGATCAGTCTTCTGGGAAGATGGAGGAGGATGGCAACCCCTTCATTTGCTTATTTGCTTTCAGAGTGTCATGGGTAATGCAGTTCACATGTGTCTGGTTAAGTGGATTTATGAATTAAATTATTTGGTTTTACTAAACTAACCCTGAAAAAATGGAAATAGATAGTCCTTTATGTAAATTGGATAACCATATGAAAAATAATGAACACATTTACAAAAAATAACTGAAAGGACCAAAGATATAAATGTAAGAGATAAAATCATAAACTATGTAAAAAATATAGAAAATACCCTCGTGGTTTCAAGTCAGGCAACTTTTTTTATTCTTATTTTTTAGATAGGACACAAAAAGCATAAACCATAAAATTAAAATTTGACAAATTGAACTTCATCAAAATTCAAATCTCTTCCTTCTCAAAAGTCACAAGTAAGAGAATACAAGATAAGTCACAGACTGGTATCTGATACAAGTATTCCATCCATAATATGTAAACACTGACAACCCAATTTTAAGTCACAGAACCCACTAGTCTATAAGGAAATGCAGACTAAAACGACAGTGAGGCAGCACTACATATCTACTAGAATGACTGAAATGAAAAGACTGGCAATGTGAAGTCCTGGTGAGGATTGGGAGCAAAAGGAACTCTTCCACATTGCTGGTGTGAATGCAGAATGGTGTGGCCACCATGGAGAACAGCTTAGTAGTTCCTCCAATAGGTAAACCGATATTTATTATATAACCCCCAAATCCTGTTCCTAAGTATTTGCCCAAGAGAAATAACCACATATGTTCTCACTGACTTACACTTGAATGTCCATGACAGTTTTATTAGTAATAGCCAAAAATTAGAAATAGCTTGTATGTGCATCAATTCATGAATAAATGTAATACATCTATGCAGTAGAACACTGCTCAGCCATAAAATAAATGACTGATACATGCAAGAGCATAATGCATCTTCAAAGAATTCAAGCTAAGTGAAAGCAGCCAGATAAAAGAAAACCATATGATGGTATTTATGTGATACTCTAGAAAAACATGGAGATCAGTGTTTGCCAGGGCCATAGAGGAGGGGTTCTCTACCAAGGGGTAGAAGTAGATGCTATGGGGTGATGGAATCTTTTATAGCATGGTTATTGTGGATGGTCACATGAATGTATCCATTTCAAAATTCATCAAATTATAAACTTAAGATTGGTGATCTTTATTTTATATAAATTATATCTCAATAAAACATTTCAATACATTTTGAGATTTGGATTTTATTATTAAAATACCTGTTGAAGTTGAAAAATTTTAAAGTGATAATGTCTTTATTTTTTAAAGTTTTTTAAAGATTTTATTTATTTATTGTTAGAGAGAGAGGAAGGGAAGGAGAAAGAGAGGGAGAGAAACATCCATGTGTGGTTGCCTCACATACCCCCTACTGGGGATCTGGCCTGCAACCCAGGCATGTACCTGACGGGGAATTGAACCAGAGACACTTTGGTTTGCAGGCTGGCATTCAATCCACTGAGCCACACCAGCCAGGGTAATATATTTATTTTCCATTGCTCTGTTACAAATTACCACAATAGCAGCTTAAAACAGTAACAAAAGGTTCTGGCAAGCTATACTGGATTCTCTGTTCAGAGTCTTCCAGGCAGAAATGCAAGTGCCAGCCATCTGGAGGCTCTGGGAGAAGATCTGCCTGTAGACTCAATTCAGGTTGTTAGCAGTATTAATTTTTCATGGTTGTAGGACTGAGGATCTCATTTCCCTGTCATGTAGCCCCTCCATCTTTAAGCTAGGAATGGCATGTGCAATCATTCCTATGCTTTGAATCTCTTGTCTTCCCCTTCTACCTTCCCCTTCTGCCTTTAAGGGCTCATGTGATTACACTGAACCTACCTGGATAATCCAGGATAATCTCCTTATTTTAAGGTCAACTGTTATTAGTAACCTTAATGTTATCTGCAATGCCTTTCTGCCATCTAAGGTAATATATAACAGTCCCAGGGATTGTGACATGAATCTTCTTGGGGACCTTAATGTTGTCCTCACAGACAGCCCACTATGACTGATAATGATAACAGCTAACACGAATTGAGCACAGCCTACTCTGTGCCTGACAGTGAGCTAACTGCTTCCAAGTCATTGCTGAAGTTTATCTTCCCAGCTGCTGTACGAGGTAAGTACTATTTCTTTGGTCATTGTTCAAGATGGAAAATGAGCACAGGAAGGTTCGTAAGTTGCCAGTATCACTTGGCTAGTTAATAATGGGGCAGACGTTATATTCGTGTGTATCTGGTTGCAAAGCACTGAACTGATGGTGGTTGTACTTTGGTCACTATGTTACTCTTGTTAGCTGATTTTAATCAAAGTGACTGTGGCCTCTCACCAGTTTCTCACTCAGAATTGCTCGAATTCTTCTCTGACAATATATTGCACAGTGTGTACTTACCTGCTTTTTCAATTATTTACTCAACATTTGCCTTTTTTCTAAGTGACAAGTGCCCTAAGGGCGATCACATATGTCTGCTCATATTCTATGTCAACATCCCAGCCAGTGCTTGGTTCTTGGTGAAGGTTCAACATGTAGTTGTTGAATGAATGAATGACTGAATGAATAAATGAGCAAGTGAATAGCATGTCAGTATACACCCCTGTTCTGTTGCCTTCCTCAAAGGCTGATCATTACTCTCTGCCTTTCAGATAATAAGAGATAAGAATGAGAGTATGATGCAAGCTAAAAGAATGCACTTATGTCCCAGGCTTGCTGCCCCACTGATTGTGACATTCTATCAATGCCCCTCTGGAAAGGACTGTTGGAACACGCCACCTCTCTGTTCTCACTTTTGCAGAAAGCCTATTGTTTTACAAAAATTCAGGTCATATTTTATCTCATTCTTATATTTGAACAAGGGAACAAATTGAGTGCTCTCCCACTCTGGATTTTAGGAAGCATCACCTGGACTAAGATGTCCCAGAGACTGAGTTCTTTTATGGTACAACAGAGCTCAAAGTACAGTCTTCCCAGACTAGCACATGCACCACTTTGCCACGTGACCTTATGCCAGGGGCGGGCAGAGCCCAGCAGGAAGGAAAGGGGCCTAATTCATGAGTACTAATGCAACTCACTTGGCACGGAGCAAGCACCCAAAATAGTGGTTAAATACAAGATCTGCTGCAACCAGTGTGTCACATGGAAACTGGTCCCATGACTTTCCTGGGGTTTATAATCTTAAAAGTCTTCCTCCCTGAAACAGAATAAAGGCATATCTGCAAATATAAAGATAACAATGTTATCATTCTACAGTTTTGAATGTGAAACTTTATTTCTTGATTTGCCTGTGTATCTGGTACTTGAAAGAAAATGCCTTTTTGAAACCTCCTATATGTAACCCCATGCCAATGATTACATGTGGGCAGCAAGAATTTTGTTTAAACATCATTACATTTCTCAAGAGCTAGACAATGTGTGATCAGAGTGGCTTGCTTGGCAATATTCATTTTAATGAAAGTCCAGAAAACACATGACCAAGGTTTTCTCTGTCATTCATCCCCAAGCAGTGAGAGCAGGGCAGCACCTGCTCCAGGTACAGACGGTTTGGGGACAGCATTTGGTATATTCTCCACCAATATGGGAGACATCTGAAAGAAAAGTATCTCAAATTCCTCTCTATAGCACACCACAAATCTAGAATGAGAATCACAGGGAACTGGAATGACTATTTGAAGGATAAAGTAGTCACTTTGAAGTTGCAGATGAAATCTTGACTTTTCTTAGATAACTTGAAATAATGAGCAGATATGAAAAGCTATCATGACACATTTGGTTGATATGAGATTGCAGATTTTTGTAGGTCAAACATGGTCAACTGCTGACATTTTCATAATGTTCAACCTAGTGAAGAGGCCATGAGGGTATCAACTCTAGTTTTGTTTGCAAGAATCACAAAGCCAAAAGGACTCAAAACACAAGTTTAATTTTTTCATTTTAAACAATGTTTTAGTAAGATTAGGTGTAATTTTAAGTAGTTGAAAACTCTCAAATGTCAATGAGATAAAAGAGATAGCAGCTTATTTCACATCCCTATCTAGGAGTGCCTGTGTATGTAGGAGAAACAGCACCTTTTTGTTTGCCCTCCCCTCTGAATGGCTCCAAGTCCTCAGTGAACCTCATGGTCTAAGATGGCTGCGGGAGCTCCAGCCATTACATAGACAGGAGCTGGATAAAGAGGAGGCTTACAAGCCGGGCAGAGGCCATGTCCTAGATAACTGTGAAAAATGTGCTATGAAGCTTGGATATAACTTGGAGGCATCAGGAAAGCATTTCAATACTAAGCAGAAGAAAGAAATGATTGACTTTGTGTTTTAGCTAAATCACTTTGGCAATCTTTTGGATGGCTTAAAGAAAAATGAGACAGAAGATAGTGAGTGGGCTAATGCAGGAGCTAGGCAAGGGCAAAAAGGATGGATAAAACAGGAGGTGCAGCAGTGGAGATAGAGAGCATGACTACACTTTCTGATAAGGTAGAAGAGAAGAAAAGATAGAGCTAATACAATACTGAAAAGGAGATACAAAGTCAAGAGAATTTTAGCTTCCTTCTGGGTGACTGAGTAGGTTTGAGAAAATAGGTAGAATTGTCTGTAGAATATCTACAGAAGAAGCAGTATCTTTCTGGGAGAAAGGTTTCAGAGGAGAAAAGGGTAGAGAGGCTTTGTGCAAAGATAGATCAGATAAATTAAATGTTCACTACTGAAGAGGAATTTGTTGGGAGCAGTTGAAAGGGCTTAGAGAGATCTAGGCTAAGAAAGTTTCCTAATTGGGTAAGACTATTGGGGAAAGGCAATTTTGGGAGCTTTCTTTACTCTGAGTGATCAAGAGTGTGGAGGAACAGTGTGGTTAAGAGGGCCTGGTCTCAAGTACTCAAACTGGTGCAGGTCTGTTTCTGGTCAGCATTGCCTCAGGGGTCTAGGCAGTGCCAGGCATGGTCTGAGAGGATACACCTGGGACAGCTCTGGGCAGGAAGTGTGTGACAGCTTCAGAGGGCGGTGACTGGCACCAGATGCTACCAGGAGCTCTGGGCTCCCTTAAGAAGGGATAGGTATCTACTGTCTCTGTGGTCATTATGCAGATAGGGCAGTTGCCATGGCCCAGCTCCAAGTGCCCATGATCCAGCACTCACTGAGAAGGAGTCCAGAGGATTCCGCAGAATTTCTTGGTCAGCAACTTGAGGTCTGGAGGAAAAGCTTATTTATTCAACCCACTGACATCATTACCATTACATTAGTTACTTATCACATACCACATCTTAATTTACAACTTCATAAATGAAATGTAAGATATAAGAATCCTATCCTTAGTAAACCTTCGGCATTTACCTTATTAGTCACTTGATTATGGTTTAAAAAGTCTTATAAAGAAATGTCTTAACACCAGTGAATATTGTGGGTATATTTTGGGAAAATCTCTTCTTCAGTATTCAGCTCCTTTTAAAGGCCCTGCTATGTATTCAGGGGGCTCCCCACAATAGGGTGCTTGGGGGAACCTTGAGAACCAACCTGCTCAGGTGATTTTTCCCACCAGTCTCCCTTAATAAGTGGTCTATGTTGTCAAACTTAAAGGTGTAGAAAGGTAGGTGATATAGGGATACAAATAGACGTAAATATAGGAAGAAAGAGAATGTGAGCAAGAGTGAGAATGAGCGACAGGGAGACCCTGTGATTGACAGTCTAGTAGGGAGGAGAGGTTAGAGGAAGTTATCACTCACTATGGTGGCAAGCACTAGAACCAAAACAGTTCTGAGGCAGAGGAAGACAATGGCGTATGGTGGAATTCACTTTGAATGGGAAGTCAAAACCTCTGCGAAGAGTTTCCTTTGGGGATAGGAAAAGAATATGCAGAAGGCCCGAGACAGCTGTGTGGTTGGAGGCACTAAGCTGGACTGTCATTTCAGCGAGCAGCTAAAGGAGAAAGTTGGTAAGACAGAGCAGTGGAGTTTCAACCACACAAACATTGGCTAAAATCACGTCAGAATTTCTCGTCACTATCTCTATAAAAATAAAATTGGTAAAATTAAATTTAAAGTGCATATATAACTAACCTTTATATTTTCCTTTTATTAATGTAATTTCATAATAGGTTTGCAATATACTTGGATATCAATTCTATGATGTCATTTCCCGAACAGCTTCCAAATGCCTTTATCATAAAAGGTCCACATTGAATAGAACACTCATCAATTCAAGGTCCAAACTGTTTATCATAGGAAAATTCTAATTAATTGTGAGTCAAAGAGAAGATTGTTTCTCATACAAGATTAAGGAAACATTTATAGCATTAATAGTCACTTTTATGTACATTTTATTTACATAAGTATCCATCTCAAAGTTGCTTGAATTTTGGAAAGTTCTGCGATCATTTTATGCACAGTAAAATTTGTGTACAGTACAAATTAAACAGTTTTTTTTATTATTCCATTGTTGATTGATTTGATATGAGGTAACTGTTCCAGCTTAATTGCCTTAGTCTGAAAATGTCCTTAGGGGAAGGCAATCCTATGTCTACTCAACACAAGCAACTAGGAACTACAAATACAAATTTCTATTTGCCTTGAGATATGATTGGATGACTCTATCAGGCCTACAGCTTGTTTCTAAAGTCTGAAATACTGTCTGTAATAGTGTCAACAATAAAAATAAAAATTAAACAAAACCTCTCAGAAATGTCAGGAATGGTCTAAAGTTTACCAATATGTTGAGAAAACATGCCCTTAATAAATATCTTGTTTTCCATGAGAAGGATTTTCAAGACATTATAGGAAGATTAATTACACAGGCCACTCTTTTGGTGAAGTGAGTTTTATATAACAATGCATTTGGAAATTTTCTGCAAAAAGAATAGCACAGAAGAAAGAACTTGGGAAGGAGGAGGAATGGCAAAAGGATACCTCACAGAGTTTTTTTAGCAGGTTAAGTAATTTTTGCCTAGTAAAATAGATTTGACTCTTTAATTTCAACTTCCTGTGGTATTGCCTTTACTTCGTTTTTTTTCTACATTCAGAGAACCTGGTTGATGGGTCCTAGACCTGAAGCCTGTGAATTAAGAACTGGTTAGTTCACCCACAGATGCTCCCCAAAAAGCTCCCAGTGTATCTGCAGGGATGCTTGGACAGGCCCATCAATGTGATTCCCCACCAGTAGGGCCCTGCTCCCCAAGATGTACCAGCAGGGTGTCCTTTCAGAAAACCTAGTAGAAAGTTCTTACAAGACCTACTAGCACAGATATGTGGGACCCATGGCTACTCACAAGCACCCTTTCAGCTCCATGACTTTTGAAATGAGCACGCAACAACCTCTGTGAACTAAATATTTGCTATAATTTTATAATCTAAGAAAAGCCACTAGGGTCTTGCAGGTGAGTGTAATTCGAGTATGTCCAGTCTTTCCCATTTGTTCTCTACAGTCTCATTAGAAATGTCACAGCTGCTAGACAAGAGGACATATAGGAATACTATTTAACTAGAAAACTGTTGGAAAATCATAATCACTATCATTTTATAGTGGTTAACTGTTCTCAGGATAATTCGGTCCCTGCCTTCACCAAGCATCTTTGACTCTGGTTTCAAACAGCATCCCAGTTCTTTACTCAGCAAACAAATGAAACAAGGGGAAAAAATCAGAGACCTCAACACTGGAACAATTTTATTTTGGATTATTACTCACAGTTGGCATAATTTTTCTGTTTTCAGCCTAAAAATGACAATATATACTATATAAAATAATTTCTATTCCAAGGTATTTTTGCATCTGAAATTAAACAAGTAGATACATTAGAGAATACTGTAGGTTTTATACTCCTGGCTGAGCTAGCATTTCATTGTTGTCCTCATCCAGAGAGGGTGTTCCATCTGTGGTTTAGAAGGGCAGAAACTCCTCCCACATTAAAGATGTAAGAACTATTCTTTGTTTGCAGTCACATGATCTGTTTTTCAAGTAAGTAAAGGACCAATTTTACTTAAAGGGATATTTTCCAGAAAAGCAAGTTTGGGCTGTATCACACAGCCAAGTGGCAGTTGTCAACCTGTTCATTAGGAAGGCTGATCCTTTTAACTGGTTTAAAAATTGACACTAGCTTTCCCCAGATGCCACTGACAGCCCGACCCCCTCCAAGAATGAATGGGTGTGGAGCGGGAGAGAAAAACAATCTATTCCAACTTCTCACCCTTCTGTATCCCATAAAACAATAGTCTGGATAACACACCAACGACTTCTCGAATCTCCTCCACGTTCCTCCAAATCCCCCTGAAGATATTTACCCGTCTTAGTGCAACATTTACCACCCCCAAAACCATTCACACAGCGTGGCCGATATATTTTTAGACCCTGATGATTCACAGTGCAGTCCATTGAAGGGACTGTGAACCCAAAAGAGAGTAACAACTAAACAATTAATATTCCGACGTTAACCAAAACACAGTCCCAAACGTGCCAGGTCAGGATCCTCCAAGTGGGACAGGGCGCCCCGGGCCCCGGGAGCAAACGGGCGCTGCCCTGCGGTTGCCATGGTCACATTGTGTGCACTGGCGGCCCGCGCCCGGGAACCAATCAGCGGCCGGCCAAGGCGTTGTCATGGCCACTTTGTGTGTTAGGGCAAGCACACGCCGAGCGATGGAGACACGGCAGCTTTCCCCAGGCCCAGGGCTTGAGAGCCTCGGGGCAGCCGCGCGCCGCTGGACACCAGCCGCTGCCCCTCTCCTGAGCGCGCGGCATGAACCGCAAGAAGCTGCAGAAGTTGACGGACACCTTAGCTAAAAACTGCAAGCATTGTAAGTAAGAATGAAGTTCTAGACTAGCAGAAACTCCTGGTTCAGGTTTCGTGTCCTACCCGGGGCTAAATTCCTCTGCTCAACCTGCTTCCCACCTCCAGCCTTAGGGCTGGTGGATCCCCTCCATTCCCACCCCTAAAGAGAAGTGTGGAAGAGCATACCTTGGTGTTAGCTTTTGGGGGCAGGCACCCAGGCCTATCAATGATCGTAACGATCAGTATCCGGGTGTCCAGGCATCCACTACTGCTCTCTCACAAGTACACCTACTTGCTTCTCAAACGCTCTTCCTGATTTGCCTTTACATTATAGAAATGTGATTTATATACCTACGAGACACGTGGTTTTAGCCTCAGACATAGGCATAAAATAAATACTAAAAAACATGGACTCAAGAAAAGTAGCACGACCAACATATACCTGAATTCTAGCTTTCTAGAACAAATAAACTGGCTGTATCCAAGTCCTGGAAACTTACCAAGAGGTACAAAGGGTAAATGGTTATCAATGACCCTTAGGAAAGAAACTTGTATCAGAGCAAGGAGGAAAGTGGAACCAAAGAACTCACCAAAGCCAAACACATGATAATCTGTTCCCTCCTAGACTTCCACTTTCCAGTTGCTGGTGGGGTTGCAACATAAAGAAGACTTTGCAGGTGACAAGATGAGCAGTCATTAAAGATGCCTGTTCCAATCACACATTCTCAAAGGTGGTTCTATAATTTCATAAGTAACTGTAGAATTATATTCAAACTGAAAACAGATGTATACCTAAGCCAGGAAGCTAAGAAAGTCATTTAGGTGAAAAAGATGTTGGCAAATGAGTAAGCTTATAAATTGTGTGCTGGTTGCAAAACTACTGGCCCCTTGAGGAAATAGAAGAGGTCATATTCTCAAGACCAACCCCAGTGTGAAAAAAAAGAAGAGGAACAAATATGTTTTAATGCAGTTCTAGAGATTACAGGATTCTAGTTCCTTTTAATTGTATTCAGCATCTAATGCAGTGAGTTGTAAGAAAGGCTCTTGGTGGAGCGGTGCTGTAGATAAAAACTGGAGTGTGCATAAGCATCTTAAACTTACACAAAAGCCAGCCTATAATTTAAGGCATTATTATGGTTATTATGATCTAATGAGAGTTTTATTCTGTTGTTGTTTTTCTTAAATACTTCCATTTCTTGGGGAAGTCTGGCCTTCTAAAACTATCTAGTAAACATTTTGAATAAAAGATAATTTTAATGTATAATACTGAATTTAATTCACTCCATGTTCAGGAAGTTTGCAATGCTTTGCAGAAATTCTGTGAACAATCAGAAGGTGAGTGTATTAAAAGATAAGGAAATCATGGGAGGAGAGAGCCTTTTGTTTGGTGTACTTACATAAAAATTTTAAAATGAGCCTTGAAAAGCTAGATAAATATTATAGAAATAATTACAAGTCATGGACATTATAATAATTTTAAATTTCTTCAAATAAAGGATCTTTTCCCTAAAGTCATATTTTCTTTCAGTTGTCAGATGATAATCCTACTAGATGAAATGAATAAATTTTGTGGTATCAGAAAAGAGGGAAGT
>VMDR010020205.1:0-17736 GCA_007922815.1 Macrotus californicus
TTTTTTTTTTTTTTTGCCATAAAAACATTATTGGGATACATGGTAAAATCTAAATAAAATTTATATACTAGATAATAGTATTATATTAATCTTGATTTTCTGATTTTGATAGTTATATGTAGTTTTGTAAGGGGATGGCCTTCTTTATTAGGAACACAAAAATAGTATTTAGGCCTAAAGGAAGATTACAAATATATAACTTATTCTCAAATTATTCAGAAAACATGTTAGTGTGCAAACACACACATCACACATATGTACATGTAAGGCATATATTGTACATTTTGGTGTGTGACTGCTTGTGTGTTTGCCTGCATACAGCAGAGATAAAAAAGGGGTATGTGTTAAAAGGCTAACATTAGGGAAATGTGGATGAAGGCTATACCGGAATTTTTTTGAGCCATTCTTGTAGCTCTGATCTATGAATCTGAAGCTATGTCAAAATAAAAAATTAAAAGAAAAGAATGCTACCCACTTAGCGTGTCTTTGACAGGGGAACAGGTTGCTCAGAGGCAGTAAGACAGCACGGAATCCCAGCCGACGTATGGGAAACTGCAGGCCTTGTTACACTTAGAAAACACTATTAGTCTATGTATTTTATATGGATATTTTCCAAAACCAAAACTAAATTTTCACTTAGGAAATCTTGTTAAATGGATTAGAATAAGTTCACTCAGGAAATAGGAAGTAGTAAATTCTATAACATTTTACCTGGTATTTGCTGGCAAATGCCAACCTGCATTTAATGTATTAAACAGGATGGTATTTGTTTATTTTTATGAACCTCGATACTTTTCAAGTGTTTATTTTATTAATCTACTTAGTTTTCTTCTCCCTGGTAATGAAATCACTAGGTCTTGTTAATTTCAGATCAAACAGGAAATACCTATAGTGGATTCTTTATAGATATGTTTCCTTGTTAAATTTGCTTATTCTTATGAAACATGAAATATATTAACTAATGTACATTATATTTCACCAAATCTTTCCTTCCAAGCATTTTCCTTCTTTGCATCAGACAATTCTTACTCAGTATGTATGTTCCCACAAGACCCCACCTTTCTTGTCCAAAGAACCCTGTGCTTCAGGGCAGGCAAGCTCATCCTCTCTTCCAGGGGTGGAGCTATCTGATCCAGTCACAGTGACCCCATTTCCCCAACCAGTGGCTGGTTTAGGAATCAACATGCAGTTCATTTTCAGCCAAAGGTAAAAGCTGATCTAGATTTAAGGAACACTTAATTCACTCCTGAGAAAGAAACCTTTCATCTCATCACAGTGGAGACTGAATACCCACCTGGAACTGTGCAGTGACCTAAGGGCTAGGCTGACCAGGATGGGAGGGGAGAGGTGCAAAGACTTTGAATCCTTGTTGACACCGCTGGACTTCCGAGTCAGCCAGCCCTGCGGCCTGAGCTGCCTCTGTGCTTTCAGACATTACAGAGCCTTGGGTCTGGGAGTCTGTGTTACTTGAAGGTAAACGTATGATAACCTATTACTCTATATTCTGGAAGTTTTCTACAAATTTATTTTTTTCCATGATTTATTAGTAAAAAGCTGGTCAATTCATCAAACCAAGCAGATGACACAGGCTTTTATATTTCCTTTAAACTAACCATAAATATGCAGATTCCTTGAGTCATAGTCATAATCTTATTCATCTTTTGAGATATATAATAACATTTTAGAAGGGAACTTTGTGATAAGGAAGATGAAGAAATTCTGGCTCTACCGTGGAAGTAATGATATTCACCTACTTTATAAGTCATAGTAAGGATTAAATGAGTTACCATATTTAACGCTCATGGAACAGTGGCTGGTAGACAGTGAATTCACAATGATTGTTAATAATAGCAATAATAATAATAATTAATCCTCATGGCTTTTATTGCTGAGAAACTCATCTCAATTTCAAATTGTTTTTATTCTCAGTAACAGATGCTTTGAGAAGCAAAGAACACTATCAGTGAATTCAACTTCATAAAAGTTTTAGTCAGTAAATATAACTCTCAGTTTTTATCTGAAAAACTTGGAGACTTGAACCATGTTGATGATTCACAATGACGCTATCTGCAAGTACACTTTTGGACACCACACCGATACCAAACGTAGCACAGCAAAATTAAACATTTTGAAGTGTCCCGTGACGTAGTGTGGCATTCACCAAATTGTGGATCGTGCTATAATAGTAGGTTGTGAGACTAATTTAGTGGGGCTGCTGCCAGGATTTTAAAGAATTGAACTACACGAAAGTAGGGTGAGTGAAATCCAAGTAAACTGCCTGTATTCAGGTAAGTTTTGTTTTATGAAACTTTGTTTCTGCACTGCATGCCTGTGTAGGGTCGCCCTATAAAGTTTTTTTCACTGTGAGTTTTGGTCATTGATATGGTGGGAAAACATGGGCTCTGTAGCCAGACAGATTTGGCTTCAAATATTTAACTCATTGGCTTGTTACATGGAAAAGAACACGAAACTCTGTCTATGACAATATGATCTCAAAATAATGTCCCTTCTTCCTGCCGCTGTTCACAGGCTCCCTAGCTGTCTTTCCATGTGGACTTGAACTTAATGAAACCATAGAGTAAAAGCAGCACTGACATTAGCAAGCAAAGTGTCTTCAAAGAACAGATCTAACCGTTATATGAATTATCTATTCATCCAGGCTTGAAAACCAGGAGCACATTGAGCGATCTGAGTCCGGAAGTAAGGAAAATCAATTCTACTTAAACTACAACAAGTGGTATCACCCATGCTCCTGACAGTGAAGAAACCACTCTTCCCTTATTCTTAAAATAATAGGTATTTGGGAAGAACTATGATTGTTTTCAGTTTGGTTACCTCAGCAGAATGACACACCATCCATTCAAAATGGGAGTGTGAGGGCAGGGGGCCACCCTGGCATGCAGAGAAGCTGGGCTGATTGAGCGCTACGATACCACCTGGCCACAAGCTGCGCTGAGGCCACCTGGGTGCGCAGGATCCTCCTATCAGAGGTGGGAGAAGGAGAATGAGGGGATTAGAGCATTATCACCTGGTGATCCTTGCTTAGTCCACAAAGCCCACGTCACCATAGGGATGAAGCCTTCGTTCTTCCTTTTAAAAGTCCAATCCTTTTATTTGATATCACTTACCTTAACTCCTTATTTTTAAAAATATTTTATTTATTTATTTTTAGAGAGAGGAAGGGAGAGAGAGAAAGAAAAGAAGAGAAAGATCAATATGAATGAGAAACATTGATCGATTGCCTCTTATTCCTTCATGTCCAGACTGGGAACAGACCTGCAACCCAGGCATGTGCCCTGAAGGGAATCAACCAGTGACCCTTTGCTTCATGGGAGGACACCCAACTCATTGAGCCACACTGGTCAGGGCACTCACCTTAACTCTTAATTTAATATGTCAGATTCTTCTGTGAATCCCAGGGAGAAGAAATAAAACATATTATTTGGTTTCACTGACACATTATTGAGAAAATAACAAAACAGAACCCAAAAGCCAAAAAATCCCGGAATGATTCTCCTTCCTGAGCCTTTCCCTCCTTCTTTCCATTTTCCTTCCTGTTCCTCTTCTTCCTCCTCCCTCTCCTCTTTCTTTTCTTCCTCTTTAATAAAACCATCTTTTTGGTGCCAGAACTTAGTGAAACTGCTGAGTTAGTCAAGGCAGTAAATCAAATGGGTACCTTTTACCTCTAGAAAATACAAAAGCATCCTCCTTCCACTGGGCTGGCCCCATGGTGGGATCAGATGCTCCTGTTAACGGGAAGGCAGGAAAGTACATTATCACTTCAGGACCATCATTACCAGAAGGTTTTACTGTGAACTATGGCATCCAGGGAAAGCAGAGAGGAGGGGAAAGAGTGGAGGCAGAAGGTGGCAGATGAGAGGGAGAGAGGGAAATAAAAAGCAAGATTTTGGGGGGGCTTGTTTAAAAGGCTGACCAGAATGGTGGTGATATTAATAGCAGAAGAATTCCACTTGAATGCAAAACATAATTCTGCTTTCATTTGAAAGGTGATTAGGACAGCTGCTTTCTTCCAGTTATCCTGTAGGTAGATATTTGAGAAAACAGAGGCTGAGACACAGACACCTGATGGCTTCTCCTAATCAATTCATGTGCATTTTAAACCTGTCAAGACAAGGTCCCCTATCTAGTTATAAACCTAAAGATGTATAGTATGTACCAGTGAAATCCCAAAGCATTTTTTCTTTCTGCTCATAGAGGAAACTCACTTAAAGATGTTTTTCCTCCTTGATATAAATTTTAAAATTTACTTAAAATAAATCACTTATCTAATATCTTAAATTACAGCAATAAATGGCTAAAGATATGAGAGTGCTTTGGATTCTTTAATTGAGTTCATGATACAGTTGCAGAGTGCTGTATCTAAGTAGCGTTATTATCCTAACAGGAAGATTTTGCTTAGGCAAAGGAGGAAAGGTTAGAATCTTGGGTTTTGCTTTCTTTATTCCTTTAACCCAGGTTGCTTACCACAGACATTGAGCTCTTAACTGAGAGTAGTTATAATCATTTTTATCTGTTTCTTCGAAGTCTGTTTTCTGTCTGGAGTCTGTGGTGCAGCACATCGGATAAGCAGTTCCCTGAGGAGTTCAAAGTCAGCTAGTTAGTTCCTGGATGTGTGGCAGGTCTTTGTTAATCCAGTTCTATGTAGCAGGTCACTTACTCGCTTTTCTATTTCTACTCTCCATCCTGCCTATGCTAAGGTTTCTAATTTTATTGCAGAATGACCCACCTTATAGCAATAGAGAAATCATCAGTGTTGTTATTTTAAAAAGCAATAGTACTAAGAGTACTCCTAGACAAAGTATTACAGAAAAAATTAACAGTATGTAATGATGTCTATGCCACCAGTCCCTACAGGACTATCTTTTTTTTCCCAACAAAAAGAAATCTAGTGCTTCCCCGAGTTATTTTTTAAAGGGCTTAAGCAGTCATTCAGATAATCATACTTCATTGCTGTGAAATTTCATCAAAGTGTACTCAATCCTTGAACTCATATCTGAGTCCATTTTGCCAATCAGATAAAACTTCCTAGGCTTTTTCCTAGAGGCCTGAGGATTAACTTGATCTTATTGCACTGCAAAAGATTTTGTGCTACAAACCATTTTTCATAAAAGCTATTTGTTGTGTTAGGAGAACTCCAGACAGGCTCCCTGTTAAAATAGATTTCAGGGGGTGGGATGCTTGCTCTCCTTTGTCGCTTTGGATGAAGTGAAAAATTCTTAGAAGAAATTCTTACAAGTTAACTGCAGAAGAAATGAAGCGGCGATAAAAAGAATACAGGGAAAATTAGCATCTGAGTAAGTACAAATGTTATTTCCCATGAACAATCATTTTAAAAAAGAAAAGGAAAAAATAAAACAACCCTAAGAAAAATCCCTGACTTGGAAGCACTTGGAATTCATTTGCCTTAAGACCGTCACTTGCTTCTTTTCTTGTTTCGGGCACAGAGGTTGAAACTAACTGAGTCCTTTCTTTTTTCCTTTGTAAAGGTCAGCCACCCAACGCATGCCCACTCACATCCACAGCCCCACAAACGGCCTTTGCATCGAAAAAGCACTAGGTGGTGCCCATTTTCTTTGCCGGTGAAAGAGCTGGGTTTCCCCAAGGGAGTCCACTCCAGGGAAGTTCACCAGTCAGAGCCCCATAGAGTGCGGCCCCTCCTCTGACAGATGACCGGGAGCGTGGTGTCACGTTCTGTCATTTCCCTAAAGCACCCTGGGGCTTGCCTGGTTTGGGAAAGAACTTTGGTTTGGGAAGAGCAGTGTTTTAAAATGTGAAGGTGGGAATGGAGGGGTGATGGTGGCAAAAAGCTTTGAATGTTCTCTTTGCAAATAAAAGATAAGAGGAATAAAGGCTGCGACTCTGCCTTCTGTGTATCTACAAAGTGGTAGAATTGGTATCTTTGCCAAGGCTTCCCTCCTGCCAGATCATCCCGACAATGCCCTCCACGTGCTAGTTTGATTTCTCTCATTGTCACCCATAATCGGGCTATAAAATAATAAAAGAAAATAAAGGTTAATTTACATTTCAGTTTGCTTCCTCAAGAAAATAATTTTTTTTTTTGTCAAAGAAGTTATGGTAAACCTGAAGAATTTTGCATGCCTGTATTTACTGTTTGAAAAGCTAGCTTTATACCAATGGGTTTATTCCTTAAAAAAAAAAAAAATCTTTTTAGGCACGCCTAACAGACTGTTGCTTTATATGCAAGGAGAGCAAATAACTGGCTAAGAAGATGTTTTCTTCAGGAGAATTTTATCCAGGTGGTATGCCCATCAGATTTGTTTTAGAATTTAGAAGCATTTAGAAAGTTTTTGTTCTTGTAAAGATCTGGTAGCTGCAATTGGGTGTGATCATACCATTGCCACAAAATGAAAAGAACAAAAGAATATATTGCTTTTTTTAAGTTAAAATATGTAAAGTGATTGTCTGTTTATGGCCTATTCTCTGAAATTTGGCTGAATGGGGTCAGCTTGTTGAAATATATTTATTTTGCTTTAATGAAGGCAAGAAAATCGTTGTTTGTTTTTTTTTTTGTTTTTTTTGAATGTCAAAGAGTAGACTCGTACTAAAACCTGAATCCTGTTTCCCAGTTGGTGGCCACACTCCAAAATAAAGGGAAGTAGAGACTGGTAGTAGTTTTAAAAGTTGAACTAAGAAGAAGACTTTATTGTGAAACTCCGAGAATCATTTCTGCGCTCTGGCTGCCCTGTCATATGTCATGACATGTGGCAGGTTGACTGCTCATTAATTCTATTTATATCAGTATGATAATCCACCCCACTGAGTACACATGTGTTAAAATATTCATAAATTATGTTTATTGCGGACAAGTATACATTAAATGCCAAAAGAAGACCATTATTTAAAGACAAAACTAGTCAAAATCAAATAAGCATTGCCTTTTTACTGCCAGACCAGTACATTATGTTTTATCAAATTCACATTAATTGCCTCTCCTTCCAGTGCCTCATAGGGAATGTTTATTTTTTATTTTTAAAATGTGCAAAAGAAATAGGTTTCACTGAAAGAAGAGACTTGGAAAACAAAAGATGTCACATTATTGCAGACAAATAAAAACACTGACCAAACAAACCATCTAAAGAGAAATGCATTTCTGGCCTCCAAAATTGTTAAAAATTTGACATTTAATCCCTAATACTGAATCGAATTTGAGGGCGTTTTTCATGGCATCGAAGACCAGATTGAATAAATCGGATAATTTCTTGATGAAAGACTGCAAGTAACAATTTTAATTTATACATGTTTTGAAAGCAAATACGTAGAGGATAAGTTGAGAACATCTAAAACATTGAGAATTGGAAACAATAATTAGAATGCACCACTGTATACTGTGTTTTAGAACTTATTCCTTCCGAGCGAAACAACCCTGGGCCACTCTGTTTGAGTGATTCCAGGAAGTTGAAGAAGTCGAGGTGATTATTCTTCTTACAAGCTGCCTGTGCCGTTACAGACCACAGTTGAAAAGTTTGAATTCCTTGTCAGAATCCAAAGTGGTTTTACTTTAAATATATTGCCTAGCTTATCCAATGCATCACATTCTGAATTAACGCCATGAAAACATCTAGGATTATTAATTATTAGGACCACGTTTCAGGTGTAACTAAAATAATGCTCCTTTACAAAAGTGAACTGTGTGCTGGCCTTACAGTCTATTTGCAATCCTCTCTAGGAAACTGTTCCAAATTTTCAAAACTTTAATTATACATGAAGGGACATTCCGGATTTTTTCTGGAGAGAGCGCCAAATGATGAGTAAAACAAAATAGCAAATTCTGATTTTATTTCATTGTTATTGCATGTTTTTCAAAAAGGGCAGGGAAAGACACAGTGTCAAAAGGAAGTACTTTTCTCATTTACCAGTATTTTGCTACAAGAGTGAAGCTACCACCCTGGGATTGCATGTCACCTTCAGGTAAGATGTCTGTTATTTGTTTCTAAACTTCAGCTTCACTGAGGTGTATTGACAAAATTGTAAGATATCTAAAGTGTACATGGTGGTGGTTTGATATCTGAGTTCATTGTAAAAGAATTTCTTCCATCTAGTTCATTAACAAATCCATCGTGTCACATTTTGTCCTTCTCATTGGGGGAGGGCGGGAGGAGAACATTTTAGTTCTGCTCTTTTAGCAAATTTCAATTATACAGCACAGTGTTATGGACTAGAGTCACCACGTTTTACCTTAGACCCTCAGACCCGACGACTCCCCTCAGAGCCTGGAGTTGGGACCCTTTCACAAACAACGGCTCCCTGTTGCCTTCATCTCCAGCCCCTGACAGCCAATATTCTAGTCTTCGTTTCGATGAGTTTGACTTTTTAGAAAATAGATTTCACATAAGTGTGAGATTTTCAACCTAGTGATACCTCACAGAATGTTTTACTTTCCACTTTCCCTTGGAAGAAAAATTTCTATACTTGTACATCATTTAAAGAAACTTATGAGTATGGGAATTGATCCTATGGAGATAATTCTAAATGTAGGAAAAGCTGTATGTATAAAAACTGTCTTTATAATGTTATTTACAACAGCACACATTGGAAGATGTTTTAATATATAACAATGGCAGCATGGTCAGAAAAATGAGGACACTCACCTGACGAAATACTATGCAGTCAATAAAAATATGGACACACAACAGTATGGAAAATGTGTAAAATAATAGTAAATCACAAAAGTCAGGACACAAAATTAGGGTATAACATGATTATAGCAATTTTAATATATGCAAATAATAAAATGCTAAAGGAGAATGAAGAAAAATGCGAATCATTAAGAAGTAAAACTAATTGTTTGCCCTTTTCAAGCTTCTTTTATGCTGTCTTGCTAAAATCATTTGAAATGCATTTTAAAATTTCAAAAAAAATTGTTTGGAAGAAATCAGTAGCCAATTTACATTTTTTCTTTAGATGTCATAAAAAATCACCACAGATTTTTGAGGAGGAAAATTATGCAACTCTCACTTCCAAAAACATGAACTTTGGAACCAGTGACCTGACGTGTGGGTTGGGCAGCCAAACCTAGTTTGCTTTTTATTGAGTCACAGCGCTCATATATTTTATTAGATAAGGATTCTCCCTTTTATTTTTGTATTTCCTTGCTTATTATTTTTAACCCAAACCACAGCATTTTCATCTATCAGTTGTCAAAAACCCCGAGCAGCCATTTCAGAAAAAGGCAAAGCAAAACAAAAACACACATCAAAACACCACAAAGCCCTCTCATTAAGCTCTGCAAAGTTTGGGATATACTTTCACGTGAATCTTGGCCTCTGTACAGCATGCCGCACGATCGTTTTCATCTGAGATTTGAACATATTGGAAGAACGAGAGCCTTCCTTTCTTTTATCCTGTCATTTCCCCCCCTGGAAATGACGGGCATATGGCAGGCACCCTCCCTGGATTCTCAAACAACAGGAGGGACCTGATTTCAATTCCTACATCCTGTCATCAGTGACTCTCGGGATATTTTGTTCTTGCAAGGCTAAAGATGTGCTTCGAATTTGCCATACGGACAGAGCTTAATGCGATGCCATTTTTACCACTGGAGCCCTCGATCAGTTAATTAAACATGATATAAATCACCGCGTGTATTTGTAAAGTAAGATTAATATGGCAAAGTCAAAGTAAATGAGGAATGCTCCCTGTCCTAGGAGTGTGAATCACCGGTAGGAAGATTACACTTCTGGAAACTCAATACTTTCGAGCAGGCTTTGTTGGTTTAATCCCTCAGACTGCTTTGTGCAACTCGAAACCTGGAGCTGTCATCTTTAGCCAAAATTTCAGCTGTAGCTTCCTCAGCTTTCACCCCTTCATGGAAATCAGCGTTCACAATTCGTAACAGAGATGAACCTTGCAGTGGACCACAGGGCAGCCTCCTACCACCTGGACACCAGAGCACGTTAAATAAGTATTTCATTTTGCTTTAACGTGAAGGCTTTTCCCAGTTTCTCTTTTTTTTCCCCCCTTCCTGGGGAGCTAAGGGCTACCCCTAAGCTGCACATTCCATCACTGTGGTCAGTTAGGTTTATAGCCTTCATAAAAGGATTTCCCCCTTTCACGTGCCAGGGAGCCTTGTTAAACCAGAGCAATTATAGAAACACAAGATAGGTGCTCTGCAAAGATCAAAGCTCACCTAAAGACAGCTCTGTAGGAATTTGGAGCTCTCTTTGCAAAGCGCTCAGTTTACAAAGTATAGAGGCATTAAACCTCAGGAATTAAGAAGAAAAGCTGAGTTTCAAATAATGTTAAAAGTCTGACAGTAGTTAATATGGGATCTCCTTCAGCCACTCTTTGTGTATTATTCCTAATATCTATTCACGGCGTATCTATAATAGCTCCAAAGGAACCATTAGGCTCAGAAGACATACGCATATGATGGATTCTTAATACCAAATACATTACCTACTCAGTAGGTACATTTTAACCTCAATATCCTAGCTCAGGGGGAAGGGTGAGAAAATGGCCTGTAAATTTCTTTAGGAGGAAAAAAATGCAGGGAGGAAGAAAATATGCAGCATGCCTGGGTCTTTATAGTTTGTGGCTCACTCAGTAGAATCTCTAGAGGCTGCACCAGGTCACAGCAGAGCCTGCCCTTTGGGGCCAGTGCACAACTCACCCAGCTGCGGTTGGGTATTAGTGCATCCAGTTGTGGACATTGTAATGTTTCCTCTGCCTCTCTAGATTGTATCATTCTTCCTGAAAACACACACACACACACACACGCACGCATACCTTGCTTGTAGATTCTATGCAAGAATACTGGAGAATAATATCGATAAACCCTGAGTGGTTTAAACTCAACCTTGTGGCTACGGGAGCTTATGGATGGCAAAGGGTTTGAAAATACTTTCTTAATTCGGCCATCTGCAAGCAAAACATTTTCTTTTGTTGTGCAGCACCTTCGTACAACAGAGCAGAGTAAATGGGCTCAGGCTGGGATTTTGAATTCCGTGCTTCAGTTTAGAAAAATGAGTTATTTAAAAGGCAGCTATTACCAAGAACATTTTTCTACTGATTTAGAGAACACCATTTAGGGGTTTGGGTGTCTGGTAGTCTTAGCTTTGAAAAATGCTGAGATAAATGCAACCTCCTTATTTTACTTCAGCTTATCCCTGTTTAAGAAACCGCTTAATGATGATGAAAATCAACTGATATTTATCGACTGCTTGTTATGTGGTAGGTTCTATGCCAAAGTGGTTACATGGGATATCTTACCTAACCTTCATGACAACCCTACGAGGTAGGTTCTACTACTAAATTGATTTTATAGTTGGGGAGACCGGCACAGAGGGGCTGTATAACTGGCCAAAGACCACACAGCTAGTAATGGGTAAGGTCCGGATTTTTAACCAGGGTTACATGACTCTAGAATCTCAGTTTTTACAGCCTATCACGGTCTGATTTGAAGTTTATTTTGAGCAGTGACCTCAAGTTTCTGTTTTATCGCTTATTTTTATTTAACAGTAACATTTAGGAGTTGAAATTAAAGTTAACAGAGTTGGTTATTTTTTTTTTCTGACTAACATTTTGCTTTTTAATTTTGGTGTCAAATAGATAATGTAACTTTATTTTATTTATTTTTGATTTTTCAATTACAGTTGACATTTAATATTATACTAGTTTTGGGTGTACAACATAGTGAGTGATGTAACTTTAAATTTTGTGTTCTCATCATTTATTTTGGGAGATGCCATACACCAAAAGTATACTGAAAGAGTTTTATGATAGTAATCAACTTTTTTCTATTTTTTTTTGCCCTGGAATCTTCACTTCATCATTCACCTAAAAAATTTCATTATTGAAAGTAAAAACATTCAATTATCTTGTTTGCCTTCCCTTTAAATAAAGCCTTTCCTCTGACTAGCTCTGATTCTGATATTTTATCGAACGATGAAGGAGATTATTTCAAATTTGGAAATACTATGTTGCAATGTTAGTTAGACAGGCCTGAATTAGAACCTTGGATTCATCAGTATTGGGTCTACAATCCTGGGTAACTAGCTAAATTCTCCTGGTAAAATGAGAACTGCAATGCCAGTCATACTTGCTACACAAGAACTAAAATAAATCACATTTATAAACACCTAGCAAAATTCTGATCCATGGCGGCCCAATACATACTATTTTGTTCTCTCCTTCCCTTGATTGTATTTCTGATAAATCTGGCTGCAAAGCTTCTCCATTCTCCCTTAGATAAACTTTGGAAGTCTTCCTTTCGCAGTCTGGCACTTTCCTGAAAATAATTCTGAAGCCCTGATCCAGCTGGAATGTTTGTGCCATCCAGAAGCCCCTAGCCACCCCGGCCAGCCGGAAGCTCTGAACACAGAAAAACTTACTCTTCTTGTCAGGGCTTTGCTTGATCGTTCACACATCAAAGGGGCCCTTGAAATAGAAGGAAAAGGTACAGTTTCAGTTTTTAGATTACGAACATTGTGGATTTTAAGAATTTTCTAGCTATCTTCTGGGGGTTGTCAGATCTCATTTGAACAAATATCTCAACCTGCGGCTCAGCAACAACATATGTCATCATGCTCTTTAAAACCTTGTCACCCGCCGCTCCGAGACAGGCCACTTCCTCCTGAGGCTGCGGAGACCTCGCCCGCATGTTCCAATTGCCTCTAGCTTCTTGCTGGTGTATAATAAATATTAATAATTATTCAATCAATCAATCTGCCACCTTTCATTAGCACCAAATTTCTTTCACAGTATAAAAACACAGTTGACATTTTATTGAAATTCAAGACTTTTTGAGGAGTCGTTTTAATCTTTGATCTGAGTAGATGTCTATAGAAACGTGTATGCATACCAGTATTTTCTTAAAAGGAACTGTTAATGTCAAAAAATGTTTATTCTGCTTCTCGACATCTCCCCTGTCTTTTCTTTCTTCACTTTTCTTAATCTTTCTTTGTCTACATGTAATGCTCTCGTTGTCCTTAGAAATATTCAATATGCAGCATGAATGTAAGATTAATCCTCTTTGAAAACATCACTTTAGTGAACTATGAGAAGTTGGCTGTCACTGAGTAATAAATGCATCAAGTAATTCTGCCGCTGCTTCCTTCTCAAAGGTCCACCTTCTCTGCCAGAGTCTGCACCCATAGGAACACCTGGCATTGAGTTCGAACGTTTGCTTTCCTTCTGGGGTTGCCAGATTTAACAAATAAAAATACATGGCACCCAATTAAAATCAGAGTTCCAGAAAAACCATGAAAAATTTTTAGGATAAGTATGTCTCTTGCAATATCGGGGATATGCTTACACTAAAATGTTATTCATGGTTTATTAAAACCCGATTTAATTGGGCTTCCTATATTTTATCTGGCAACTCTATTTCTTCCGCCTCCTTAATGAATAAAATAACAAATTCAGTACTGTTTCTGTTAACTCTTAGGGGTTCAATAATGTGCCATTTGGTGGTGGTAGGGAGACCCCTTCTTTTGCATAAACACTGGGAGGACATTGAACCAAAGGTTAAGGGTAAAGGTAGAAGAGATGGTTTTGGTAGCCTGGAAGGGCTGAGAGTATCAAAGAGCTATCAAGCCACAGATTGTAATTCAATTTTCTGATTTGCTTTATTCATTTCTCTTCAAGGGGAAAATGAAAATGATTCAGTTAAAATAGCATAAAGCCACAGACTTCCTCTGGATATGTGTTATTCATTTATTCATATTCATTCTTTTATTCATTCAGCAAGTATTTATTGAAGGCCTACTATGTGTCAGGAAATGCATGGCAGTTTTAACATTTTTATTTTTACTTATGTTCAGGTTCAAGGGTATTGTGTATACCTGGCTTTGATGGTGATTGTTTGAATAACAATGGCTGTGGTTGCCTAAGTCACGCTTCCTGGCTTCTAGTCAAACATCAGTAACAGACATCATCTATACCCATGATAAATAGTAACGTGTATTTTACTAGAAGTCTTTTGGTTTCACCTTTTAAAAAATAGTGTACACTTAGAAGATTATGTTATAACAATACCAGTATTTATAGATATATAGTTACACATTTGAAAAGAAACTTTCCCCATAGCACCAAGTTAAATTATGATTCATTCCATATTTTTAGAAACCAGAAGGTCAAAATATTGTTCCGGTATACTGCTTCATCTGTTAGACATCAAAATGATTCCTAGCGATTGTCTTTCTTAATTTTTAAGTCATTTTGACCCATCTGGAGGTTATGGGGAATCTTACACGTGTTTGATTAGATTCAGTCACATAGGCTGTTCAGGTTTTACTGTGTCTTGTAACTTTTTTCATTACAATAAAAAGCCTTTTAAATCACTGCTACTTAGAATTATATTGAAAATACTTGTGATACTTTTATATACAGTGAGTTTAATGCCAGGATGTGAAAGCAAATTGATTGTAGGCAATTCTGTGTTTGAGCACCCTGGAGTAAAAGGAATCACACCAGTCACCCTGGGGACCTCCCGCTCTTGGAAAGGCTGTCTCTGCACTCAGACATCCACTGGCAGCTGAAAAAAGAGGGGATTGCTTAGTTCTGATCTGAAATTGTATGAACACACATTTTAATTCAGAGAAATAATTTTTGTAGGGGAAAAACAGCACCTCAAGAGACATTTATGTTTAATGTTTTTAATTTAGTAAGTTAGCTGCAAGAAAAGTGTGTCATCTTTTCAATAAGCTCTTGAACGTCTAACAGGGACTGAAACGCAGACAACTTACCATCTGGAGGGTGTGCTGGGTATGGAGGGGCTTGGCCGGATCAGCAGATAAAGCCCTTGTGGACTTTTTACCTCTGACACCCTGGTCAAAGTGAGAAGTACTCGGGGCTTTTAACCAGAGTCTCTAATGACACATACCTCAGCCAGCCTGAGGAGCAGCTGACATGTTTTAGGAGTGACTTTAGACTGTCATGCAAGCATTAGAGAGAATGAATTAATATTTTGGGGGAGGGGCCCTTTGTCAAGATTATGATCCCTGAAGAGTCAGTCTCGATTTTTCTTTCCTGGATCTTCAGGTGAAATGTTCAGGAAACCAAAGAGTTCTTGGCTTTTCCGTGAAAGCCAAAACCAGATGTGTCAGGTTTGATTTTAGCAGACAGACTACCAGCATAGAATTTGTCATGTCCCTTCCCAAGCTTAGCTGGGGCAGGTATTGAAGGAAGGGGCAAAGGTGAGAAACAGAGATAGAGTGTGTTTATTGACATGGGCCATTCATTGCTGGAGGGGCCAAAAGGGAAAATCTATGTAGACGAGCAGGCCTGGAGACAATATGGTTGTAAATGAAACTCAGGCCTCTCACATGTAAGCATGTTTCTATGAAGAATGTGGCCTCGAACAACTTCTAGAATGAATCTTTTACAATCAGTGGGCGCAACCACCCATTGGAACCTCTGACAATCATTTCCCTTGAAGAGAATGCCTCATCCAAGACCTTAGCTTTGGGTTCTCACACTTGCCTGGGCACAGCTCCACCAGGGGTTTCATTCACATCACGTTACAATGACTGACTTCAGCTTTGAGCTGTGGCACCTACAGAGGGGTGTAAGAGTGGAGACCCCAGAACCCACGGTCTATCTTCTACTCCCAGCTCTGTCATTGTTTAGCTGTAAAACTTCAGGCAAATTATATAACCTTGGTGTGCCTCAGCTCTTTTGTCTGTAAGATGGCAAGGATTGGGTTAATACATATGAAGTGTCCTTGGTTACCACCAATATATTCACCTTCCCTAGCAGGCTGTGAGACTGCATGTGATTTTGCAGCCGTATGTACTTAGAAAATAAAAGTGTATGACCATGGATAGGCAATGAGAGTATTTTTCATATGTTTATTAGAATTATTACCAATGACCACAAAGAGGATCTGGCCAATAACAAAGGCACAGGGTCATTTAAGTCCCTGTGATAAAGTGTCACATATAAATATGGGTCACAGGTGGGTTCTCAGGGATCGTCTGGCCCAGTGTTTTCCTCATCTAGTCAGCTGCAGCCCAGAGACGTGGTTCCTGTAGCCATGTTTTGGCAGTGCCAAGGCTGACTTCCATGTCCCTTGTTATCTAGTGCAGTGCCCATTCCCTGACACCAGGCTAGTCTTTGTTACAACATAGATTCAAGCCAATCATTACTGGGAGGCCCCAATTTTCCTTCCGAAAAAAGTATCCCCTTCTCTACATTTCCTAAATCATCTTCCAGATTATTCATCTGTGTATCCTGAAAACTGGTGGGTTTTTTTTGTCAACTTCATTGCTACACTTTGCATTTTTATCATCTGCCACTCTCAACATCAATTCTATTCTTCCACCTGTCAGAGATAGTCCCTTTGCCTCAAACACACGGTGTGAATTCTTACCGTGATATCTCCTACCTGGAGTGGCCTTTCTGCTCCAACCCACTTTTCAAGGTCCTGCTCAGTTTTACCTCACCCATTGAGCCTTTATGAAATATCCCAACTCACAGCTGGTTAGTTGAAGCAGGTAAGGGTTAATGCTACACTCTTGTTTTGATAAACTAGAACCAGGAAACATCCATGATATCTCGTGGCCCTTTCATGAATATTATTCAGCCTAGACCTCTGCTCTTTCAGGCCAGAGCTGAGCATGTTTCTACACACAGTCCGGCCATCTGTACTATGGACTAATGCAACTTCTTGTTGTCTGGTCTTCCCGAGAATGCATTATATAGATTGCAGTTCATTTAGAATGCAGCTGCTGGGGTCACGACTCACAAAGAGATTAATCATTACGCCTCGGTTAGCTTCATTACTTTGACTACCCATTACATCTTGCTGAGATTATAAAATGTTGCTTTTAACTTACAAGCCTGACACTGGCATCCACTTACTTCTAAGACATGCATTGATGCTGTTTTCTTTGGTATTATCAGGTCACCGGAAATTGCTAGTATTCCCCATAAGCTTTGACTTTAAAAATTAAGTCATATTGAATGAAGATTTCCAACATCAGATTGGAAAAAAAGTCTAGTAAAAAAAGTATATCAAATGCTTCATTATAAATAATAGAAAAAATTACAGGGCACATATAAAGAGCTAAGCTGAACATTTTAACAAAAGAATCAAGCTTTTGACTTAAAAAAATAATGACATCATCACAACAAAGATTTTCCTGCAATAGTAGAGCTATTAATTGAAATACTTCCACCCTGGTGCAAGCCATCTGTATTTTCTGTGGTATTATCCTGTTCCCCTCATCCAGTGATTCAGCTCAACCCTGAAAAAAGAAAAGGATTCTAAAGACGAATGTTGCTATTACTCCCAGTCCACAGTGAGTGTAAGTGGAAAAATTAAGGAAGACGATATTTCCCAACAAAAATTGCTGCATCCATTGAGCTCACAGAAGTGAGTAAGACCCACAAATAGAGAAAGGCTCTATTAATTTCCCCCAAATCTATATCCATGTGAGGTCTCCATAGGAACAAAGAGGGAAAAAATGTTAATGTGACACAATTTTTGAAGAACATTGTGGAAGAGTCCTTGACACACTTCTGTAGTTGTGTTCCCTGACAATTAAATTTTAAGTAAGTTAAAATGAAATCTTTTTAAAATATATTTTATTGATTATGCTATTACAGTTGTCCCATCTCCTCCCCCCACCCCCCTCCCTGCACACCCCTTCCCCTGCACACTCCCCCTCCTTAGTTCGTGTTCATGGGTCATATATATAAGTTCTTTGGCTTCTACATTTCCTATACTATTCTTAACCTCCCCCTGTCTATCTT
>VMDR010020206.1:0-17729 GCA_007922815.1 Macrotus californicus
AAAAGGCATGAGACTAAGTATGAGGAAAGCTCTTTTGTATTCCTATGCTCAAATACAATGCCACTGACTTATTTTATAAAATATGAGAGAAGGGACATTTTCTGGGAGGGAAGAGACAGAAAAGGAAAATAAGATCTTTGCTCCAAAACATTTCTTCATGCCTGTGTCTGCCATAATCCATCCCAAAAGAAAAGCAAATGAAAGCTACCTGCTCTTATATTTGTATTGCTTCATTACTGAAGCATGCTCTGTTTTTATTTTCCCCATTTTAATTCATGATATTTCATTAAATTGAGCCTATATAAACATGAATATTTATTTTTACCAAACACAATTCAAATAAAGGACTCAGTAAGAAATGCATACCGAATGTTTTATTTCCAATTAATACATGGGTTCTGCTAATTCCTTAAAATTAAAAGTGACTAAGCCCCTTGGAGTTCCACATGATGTGTGCTTAGCTAGAGAGCTGGAGGGGTGGGGTGCATCTGAGCAGTCTGTTAGAAGGCATCACGAAGCAGACGGATGAACAGAGCCACTCAGGTGAATGGGATCCTAATCAACATATCCAGAAATATGAAAGCAGTGAACAACAATAAGAAAAGGCAACATTTTTAACATACACTGCACCCCAAACTTACTGGGCTCTTCACATGTACAGTATTTCATGACCATTTTCTGGGCAAGTATAGTACCAGGTCTTACTGACACTAAAATCCACAATTAGATCTAGAGGTTATTTGGTTTTTACCCTTGTGTTTTTCCAGAATACAGTACATGTCCTTGTTACACGGAGTTAAAGGGAATGTGCCTTTTGTGCTATAATCTTATTTTCAAATTGTCTTTTGATAAGGTCAGGAGATGAAGAATCTGACTCATTAATCTTATTTGTTTTATGTATTATTTAAAGTAAAAAATTCCTCAATCAGACAACCAATATTTCTCTCTCCTGTAAGTTAAGTATTTCATTGCCAATTCTATTTGAATAGGTACTGTGATGGATTTCTTTCTCTATGCAAAAACAAAGTCCTTGGTCTGGCATTCCAACTTCCTTAGCAAAAGTTATTCTAGCAGCACAATCTTCCAAACACAGACAAAATATGTTTATATCCGAATGTCAAAACTCTAGGATAATATTATAATATATTCTGGAACACAGTACAAGATAGGTTTCTTGACAGATTTTTTTAAAAAAATGGCAACCAAAAATATTTCAAGTTGTATTTTAATATTATAATTTTGCTCTAGATAAAAACTTCATCTTTTCTTGATCAACGTTTTTCATTACCAACAATTTCACTTAGGAAGGGAACACAAGCTGATGAGGCACAGGGACAGTGAATTGTAATAACGGAAAAAAAAGCCTTAGCAGTGGTTATACATACAGACTTTTTTTAAGAAAAGATTTATTTATTTTTTAGAGAGGGGATGAGAGGGAGAAAGAAAGGGAGAGAAACATCAACGTGTGGTTGCCTTTCATGTGTGTCCTACTGGGCACCTGGCTCGCAACCCAAGTATGTGCCCTGACTGGGAATTGAACCAGCAACCCTTTGGTTGGCAGGCCGGCACTCAGTCCACTGAGACACATCAGACAGAGCTCTACATAAGGGCTTTAGAAGTGATCAGACCTGGTTCAACTTTCAGCTCTGCTACTTAATAGTTTGGTGTGACCTTCAAGTTACTTATTACTTAACTTCCCTAATTCACAACTGCATCTTCTATAAGACAAAGATAATAAATCCTTCACCTCACAGGCATTTTGAGGACTCAATAAAATAATGTACAGAAAGTGCTTACTAGCACACAGCCAAACACATAAGCAGGAGCATGATAAGTGGCAGACATTACTATTTTAAAATTATTTATATTAAGATAAAATTATCTATACATAACTATTTTCTTGTAGGAACCAGACTGTAGTCAGACTACCTGAGTTATAATCCAGGTCTGCTACTTACTAGCTGTATGGTCTGAACAAGAGAGGGTCTATGTTTAGGAGGGGATGTAATAATAACACCTACCCCACCATAAGGCGTTATGGAAATTAAATGAGCTAACACAGCTAAAAGCACCTTGAAAAAGTGCCTGGAATAGAGTAATTTTTGTTGGGATTTTAGAATTTTCAAGAACCAATTTATTTCAACATTTCTTTTGCCTGAATTGCAATGTAATCATAACTAAAATCTTACTTAAGAATATCCTTAAGGCTTTTAATTAAGACAACAGAATCCACTCAAATGGAAAAATCTATTCTTTAGGAGTCAGCGTTCTCTTTTTCTCTGTAATTATGTGTCAGGCTTTAGATGTCTTACTATTTTACTCTAATCATCCTGTGTGGTAAATATTAGCCAAACAAACATTAGAAGAGTAAATACATAGTAACAGGATGGCAGATGAATGCAAACAACTGTGTTTCTTCGTTTCTTTCTTTTTCATTGAAAAGAAATCCCTGGCCAATTATGTTTCAATCAGATCCAATTTGTTTAAAAAAATACTGAAACAGTATGAAACAATCAATGATTTTGCTTCAGTGTACAGATTTATGCCACCGTCTCGAAATTCAACATGAGTTTGGTCTGTCTCAGCTTAAATAACCCCAGCTCTTTGCAGAACAGCCTATTCTATTCCACTCTCATCGGGGCTTTGTTAGAACTGAAAAGCACCTGTGCTCCCCAGTAACAAGTGGGGGCACGGTCAATGTAGTGGGAGCTACCGAACATGCAGGGTTTTCTGTCCGGAACGTTCAAAGGACGCCTCTTTGCATGTCCCCAGCACTGCCTCCCTGTAATTTCTGGGCTGAGGTCACGCTGAGGTAAAAGTTCAGAGAATGAGAATCTCAGGGTTGTATGTTAGAGGAATTATATAAAAGTACTTGAACTGTCCCTTAAATTCCTCGTACAAATGGAGAAGGAACTGTGCTTGAACAGCTTCAAGATGAGGAGGTCACCATCTTCAGAAGGATTCAGAAAAGTTGGCAAGACAGGTGGGACTAAACCTTTTATGTCCATGGCTAACAGTAAAGACTTTTTAAAATTACATTCCTTTTGAAATGCAACGTTAGCAATAGTTTTAATAGTGTTTTCATAAAACATGGCCCAGGAGAGGTAAACATGGTTTACTATTTACTTATTGACTAAAAAGAAGACATTTGGATTAATAAGCCTATCAAACTATGATGTAGCATAAGTAACATCTGTTAGTGCAAAAAAAGAATATGAGAGGATACAGTGGATTATTAAAATGCCACGGAAAAGCACTCCGAGAAACCTAGTCCAGCAATTAATTTAATCAATTCCCATAAGGTGAAAATCCCTAACCAATAAAGTGAGATTTGGGACATACAGACCAGATATCTGACCATCCATCTGACAAGTCACCACAGGAAAAGAGATCCAAATACCCAGCATATTTACAAAAGGACTCAAGGAGGGGCATCTTAATGCGGGGCCGAGCTTCCCACCAGGATGCCCTGACTCCTCAGATTTACTGACCCCGGTAGTCCTCCCAGGAGGCAGCCCCATCCTTTTCCTCAGTGCGCCATATGAATGATGTCATTTCTCTGGTACCATTCTCTATGTGGGCCAGGAGTTAAAACAACAACAGTTTGGGAAGCACTGGTCTAATTGATAGAAGAGTGCAGGTTTGTATTTGGGGGAATTATTATATCATTTAATAATTATCCCTCAGATGTCCAGTCTGGAGATCTTACAAAGCTGAGAAAGCAGGCAGTTTTACTGGAACAAAAACGAAGGTGATAGAGCAGTTGCCTCTTAGGTTATATAACCAATGAGTCTTCTTTCAAGGCTGGTGGATGACTCAAGGTTGCCTAAGCATCCTTACTGCACCAGGTAGTGCGCTCAGTGCTGGGAAGCTCTTAGGGAAGAACCAGAGAAGTTGTGACCTTTGCTGCTATGGAACTTATCATCAACAAAGCACACAGGTTTTGAAGAAATATTTACACAAAACTGTCCATAGCATCAGCTGTGGGACATGAAAGTATGGGATGAGGTGCCTGAGCTACCGCTACCGTCTGGAAGACCAGATGAAGCCTCCTGAGGGAATGAGTTGACCTGAAGCCTGCAGGTGAGAGATGAGCTAGCAGATGGTTCTAGGCAGAGAAGAAAGGATGTCTGAGGCCAGGGTGGCTGCCGCATTAAGTTTAAAGCTGAGCCTGGCCAAGATGAAGCTGGAGAATGAGGCAATGGCCAGAGAACCCAGGACGTTGGAGGCCATGTTCAGAATTAGGGTCTAAATTCCAAGAATCACTGAATGCGAAGTCACTGAAAGTTTTAAGCAGGGAGATATACTCAAAAATGAATTTTTTAAATGTAGACTCATAGGCTGTAGCCTGGAAGATTCTGGTGGGCTAGACTTCCAAATCTGAATCTTTGAGATGCCAAGGAATCGATGTGAAGCCAAGTTTGGGAATTGCTGCTGTGGAACATCAGCTGTCCCTGAGTTTGTCCTGAGCAGGTGGCCTGGGAACTGGCCCTTAAAGTAAAGCTTACAGTGTGAAAGGATAAGCATCTTCCTTGTATTGTTAATTTATCTATTATGTCAGCTCCTGGGTCAAAAGCAACACTAGCACATTTCTCCTGCTGGAGGCTTTTGGGCACTTGAGATTGGTGAGTGGGACAGCATGGCCAGTTGCTGGCAGCATCCAGTCTGTGTGCCCTGGCCACTCACTCCCACTTCAGCACTCAGCTGCCGACTCCCACCTGTCTCCCCGGTTCTGCTTTTCCACAGGAGAACCTGGGTTTGGGCTGCTTTTGCCCGCTGTGCAGCAGGACAGGTGTGCTGGGTATTAATGTGGCCTTCCTCCCTTAGCAGCCTCGCTCTGTGACTGAAAGGAACTGGTATTTAAATAGCTCAGCTCCCTCATCCCTGCATGGGAAAACTGAAATGTGTGTTTTACACAGACTCCCGGAGTTTTCCCAGCAGGACTGTGCTGCTGCCCACAGTGGTAACCAGTGTGACAGTGGAGCTTGTACTGCTGTTTTCCCTTCTTCCCTGTCTGCCTCTTCCTCAGTCCACCACTACGCGTGCACTCCCCACCTCCCAAGGACACCACCTGCAATCAAATCTTTGCTTCAGGGTTGGCTTCTGGTGGTGCAAGTTGTCCCTCACTGTGTCAAAGTGCATTTAAAAAAACCCACTAGGTCTGACAACCAAATTTTAGTAAATTATTTAGAATGATGCAAAGAAAATGTATTATATCCTGAGTGGGAAATTACAACCATGTGAGCAATGCTTGTGGGAAAAGAAGACAAACGGTAATCTGATCTGATGAGAATCATCTTGTTTGAATGCTCTATTCAAAGTTTAACCTAGGAACAGCAAAGAAACGGGCCAGCCTTTCTTTTGCTCCTCAGGAATAAAAGAAATACTGTAACCACAGTAATAAAAACTAACATTTATTGAGGGCTTATTACTTATTAGTCACTGTTCTCAGAGCTTTGCACAGCTCACTGGTTCATTCTTAAGTCCGGGTTAAAGAAATCAGTAATCAACAAATGTACTTTGAAAATGAAAAAGAAAAAGGAATTATAGCAAAGAAGTCTAACATAAAAAAGGTAAATAAAATCAATGTTATTTTAAAAAATGTTTTTTTATGTATGCACAATGTAGTATTTATGTTGGAATATCATGATACCTACAATAAGTTCTTTAAAATACTTCAGTGTAAGAAAAATAAGGACAGAAAATCTCTTTCTACTAGAATACTTCTAAACAACATTAACGTTATCACTTAAATTACCTGATTTCAGGCGATGAAGAGACTTCATTTGTATCTGTTCTTTTACTTCTTGGAAATGATGGACTAGCCGGAGGCATCTCCCCACTTAGGCGGTCTGGGAAAATGCGGTCTTTATTTAAATTGATTTCTGAATAGGGACAGTTGGCAGCACTAAGTATTAAAAGGAAAAGAACATTCCCATTAGAAAATACTTCTTCCAATTAAAATGACAGGCTGCAGAACATAAAGTTTCCAAATTTAACAAAGTTAAATGTATTTATATATGTACATACATATGATTACATAGTACGAAATATTGCCTGTAGAACGTAGTACGTTCTGTGTGTTCATCTGGGGAAACGGGGGAACATGAAGAAGGTAAAGGAGGTCAAACAACTGGTGAAGAAAGGAGACTGGACTCTGGGTGGTACGCACGCAATGTGATGTACAGATGATGTGTTAGGGAGTTATGCACACGAAACACATGATGCTATTAATGTCACCCCAATACAGTTAATCAAAAAAACATAATGTCAGTATATTTTGATAGAAAATATGTCTTTGCACTCAATTTCTAAAGGCAATCTGATGCAATCCTTGGCACTGAGTAACGGTCACCATAGGATTCCCTCTGTGTCATCCAAAGACAGAGCCTGTGCATATTTCTGGGGACAATCAGCCCAAAGACAGTAATACTTAAGGCATCACAAGAGGGCTGGTGACCGAGGTGGGACAGGGAAGATTCACACACAGATGGGTGGACAGGATCTGCTCTCTACAGTGATCCTGTAGGCCCAGAGTCATCACATATGTTTGATTTCCTTTACAATGCTGCTGCCCTCAAAAGGAAGGAGTTTCCTCCACTTTGCTGTCTCCAGGTCTGGAAGCACACCTGATATCCTAGAAAACACATATCCATCTCTAGCTGACCCTGTCCCTACTATGAAAAAGGAATACAGGTCAATGTGGATAATGATCCATCTAGCTTACTTCCATCAGTGACCACTGGCTGGTTTCTCAGGACCCATTTGGGGATAATTCCCATCATCCAGCAAAGAATATCTAGATGGCTAATTGTTAACTGAACATTAAGTCAGTATACCTCTATGCCTGGGCCTCAGCTTTCCAGGCTCCAGAACAACTGGGAACATCTGTATATCAAAAACGATCAACCCCTCCAACTAACTACCTATCTTGACCCTCTGTTTTTAGGAAGCCTCCTTAAGTCTGGAAATGGTTTGTACCTTAGGTAAATTATATTAGTGTTTTACAAATTCTTTTCCTCACCGTAGGTGATAGTGGGAATGTTGTTAATCCCCCAGGAAGAATTTTTAAACAGTGCATTTCATATATTCTCCTGAAAGAAGGAGTCTGAAAATGTTCCCAAGTAATTCTGATAATAGCCTATGGAATTTATCCCATATATCCTGTAAGCAAAGTGCAATCTTTATTTTCTTTAACTACATGCTACTGTACACTGTTATCCATGCAAAAGTGGTAAACAGCATGTGATTATGTGTTGATATAAATGTATATAACGTTAACCCAACAATAACAAAACAATAACTGGTAATATTTATGAAGCACTTACTACACATCAAGCACAGGGCTAAGTGCTTTTATGAAGCATTTTACTTAATCTGTACAACAGCCTACAGAAGGCTTTTCCTGGGGCAAACTAAGGCTTAAAAACGGTTAGGTAATTTCAGTCTTTAATTACTTCATTCATTTGTTCAACAAGTATTTAAAAGGTGTCTATTATGTGCTAACTGCCTTTCTAGGCACTGGCAACACAGTGGAAAATAAGACAAGAGCTCGGCTCTCATGTGGCCAATGCCCTCGGGAGACACAGGTGATGCGCAAGTGCACACATCAGTAAGTTAGACAACTGCAGAAAGTGACAAATGCCAGGAGAGAGAACTGGGGTTGTGATGGGGGGAGGCAGGGCCTGCCTCAAGAAGCAGCTTTTGATTCTGTCTCCCTCACCCCCAAAAGCAGCAGCATTTGGGCAGTGCGCTCAGGGCCAGGAAGAAGACCCCCGTCAGCCCAGGGCAGAGCATTCCAGGAAGTGGGGAGGGCAGGGAAACGCAGGGAAAGTGAGACTGGCCAGGCTAGAGAGAAGTGAGCAGGGGAAGGGACTACACTGGACATGGACACTGGGGGCAAAAGTACGTGCAGGGCCTGCTGTGCCACAGTCACGACTTCATCGTGTGTGGCTTATGGTTGATGTGAAGTCCCTGGAGGACTTCACATAAGGGATTGATAGGGTTTGAGTTACAATTTAAAACAATCATGTAGGGTGCTTCTGGAGAGATTTCAAAGGGACAGAATTGAAGCAAGAAACATTACTTAATATAAAGATATTATGGCGGTGACTTGGATATGGGTGGCTTAAACGGAGTGAAGAGGACAGTCATGGTACCTTTTCGCGTCCCTCCTAGGGGACTTGGAGATAAACAGGCTCTGGGGAACGATATAAAGGAGGGATTTAAGAATGGCCTTTAGGTTTTGGCTGGAAGAACGCAGAGGGAGTAAGAATACCCTTCTTTCCCCATGAGATGAGAATGAATAAACAGAGGGACGGAAACCTGGGGACACTGGGAATCATGGAATGCTTATCAGATATCTAGGTAGAGATGTTGCTTGCCCACAGTAACACAGTGATGAAGTACTCAGCTAAATGAACATACTCTTATTCATCTTATTCAGATTTCTTTTTTGTTTGTTACTTTTTATTGTTTATTCTATTACAGGTGTCCCTGCTTTTTCTCCTTTTGCCCATCTCCACCCCACCGGCTGCCCTTCCTCAGTAAATCCCCGTATCGCTGTCTGTGTCCATGGGTTGCTCACACGTCCTTTGGCTAACCCCTTCACCATCTTTCATCCAGCCCTCCCCTCTCCCCCGACCGAAGCACAGCTACATGAAACAGACTGATACACTCTCACTTCAGTAATGATGTGGAAGAAAATACATCACGATGACTCCTTTGAACAATAACCCTTCCAAAGCTTCATGAGATCTTTCATGGGATATTTGTACTGATCAGTATTCAGAGATATCAGTGACAAAAACCAATTCTGCCCAAGTTGAGCAGAAATGAACTTGCTGCAAGAGCATCAGACAGCTCCAGAGGGAGGCTGGACAACCAGGCTTGGGCAGGCAGCAGGGTCCAACCAACACCCTCCCCCACGAACGGCTCACACCGGCGCTGCTGTTGGGGGTACAGCACTTGCCCCCCTCTCAGGCTCTCAGCCACTTGCATTCCCCCTCCCCTCAATTCTGAAGAGGCTGCCAACACAAATCTGACCTGTTTTCACAACACCCCCCGGGACAGAGGCCCAGATGGCAGCATGTGCTTTGCTGCACCTGGGTCCTCGGTCCCCACTGTAAGTGCCACAGGCCTGAGGAAGGGGACAGGCCCACCTGCAGTGGTTCCCCTGGGAGATGGAGCCCCACCTTACTAGTCTCAATTTCAGGTGAAATACCACGTCCTAGTGTCGCCTCATAATCAACTGCTTGAAACCAAATTCATCATCGGCAACAAACTCGCCTCCCACCCCCCACAAAAAGGATAAAAATACCATCAGTCCCTCCCGCTGCTCTTGGTTTCTGACAAAGAAAATGGATTAACACCAAGGCTCAGATCAAGTCATCTTAGACTCTATTCGATTATTTTCTTCTCATGTTGTGGATTTCTATTGCAAATTTGTCTGGTTGCATTTTTTTGACAGTAGGGAAAAAATCCAAATAAATTTTTCTTGGTTTCATTTGAGGGGATGCTGCTATCTCTAGAATATTGCGACCATTATGTTTTACCACTAAACACCTGGCTTTACAATCACTGAATAGCTGTAATTTTCTTTGGAATTTTAATGAACATGAAGAAAACGAGATTCCTGTTCCTAACCCCACCCACCGCTCTCACTCTGAGAACACTCACAGGACTCTCAGAAGGTCTCGGTCCCAAGCTGTACGCCCGGACCGCCCCTCTTCTGTCTGTTCAGTGAGTGACGGAAGACTGTGTCTCTTTAGATCTCTGTAAGCGAAATGTGGGCAGCTCAGAGGGGGCGAGGCTGAGACCTGGTGCCTCAATACCCGACTCAGAGGCATTTCAAACTCTCAACCTGAAGTAGGGGAAACAGTCACAGCCCTCCTACCTGGGATTTACTGAGGGCCAGGAGAACCTGCCAAGGGAGTCACCCTCTGTGCTGCTGAACCCTGAGAAAAGTCGAGGGGGTTTTCGTGCCTCCATTCTTACATCTGTAATGGGTAGAGGGGAGGCGGTAAAAAAAGGGATGCCAACAGGGCAAATGAAGGGTATTCAAGGGATGGAACGTGTACACCGAGGGGTGGGCAATACTCTAGACGGAACTCAGGAACCTGCCGCTTTATCCACTGCTTAGTAATGAGCAAGCACAAGTTCTGAGACCGTTCTCTCATCTGTAAAATGAGAATGGTGGTAATTACCATGGATTGAATGCATGGCCCGGGCTAAGTGCTTTACTTGCGCTGCCTCATTTAATTCTCCGGGCCCTGGGAGGCTGTTCCTATGCAAATGCTCATTTCATAGACGCAGAAACGGAGGCTTTAACAAGGGAACTCAATCAGTGTCACTCAATCAGTTCTTGGCAGAGTTGGACTGTGACCTCTGGATGTCACCTAACCATTACACTCTATCAGTTCACAGTACCTGGCAATACAGGAGAATTTTCTTGTCCTTAGTCCATGACAATAAAATCCATCTTGGCGCTGTCTCCTGGCAGGATGCGGCAGTCCTAGAGCTAATATGTACAGAGCTAATACTTTACCTCTCTGGGTCAATTTCCTCATTTTTAAGTTTATAACGCTCCTACAGTTTTAAAAGTTAATAACTTTACAAACTGGTCAGGGCTGATCAAACATCTGTGGAAAGAGTGGGTTCCCATTAGCCTTCCATCATCTCTAGTTTCTCATGTACTAAGCTTCTAGTGACGAAATATAAGTCGTGTGTCTCATCATATCCATGATTTAGTCATGGATATTCACACGTGTGCAGACACACACTACTCTTTACTGTTACATGGCTCCTCAGATTGCATATATTCACAGATGATTTCAAGGCTCTTTAAGGTAAGCACTTCATTAGCGTGCGCCCTGTGCTATGAGCTAATAATTCCACATCAGCTGTATGTACAGATACTTGCCCCTCTGGGCCCGCCAGAGGCTGTTCCTAGGAAAGACTGGTCCAGCTTATTAGGAAAGGTGAGAGGACTGCCTTGTTCAGTGCTCCCCAAAGCCACCTTTAAAATCTTTTCAGTTGTAAAATCATGTATTTAAACCATCAGGCAACATTTCAGTTTCCCAAGTGCTCACACAATCCTCTCACACTCTGTCCTGACAAAAACCTGTAAAATACAGGAGGGAGACTCCATCTACCAGGCCACCGGGCTGTGTGTGAGAGCCGAACAGTTAGGGGCAGCAAGTTGAGTGCCACGCAAGCCTGGGCCGAGACCCGGCTCTCCCCCGTCTGATCTGGGCACATCCCTAGCCAGGCTAAGCCTGTTTCCTCATCTGTGAAACGGGGGTGAGAGCAGTGCCCACTGCAGAGTGTTGTGAGGACTAAGTGAGGCAACAGGCTCCCTGCTCTCCTCAGGAAAAGATGATGTTTCTCTCAGAGCGCTACTCCCTTCACGCCTTTAGAAAGATGGGTCCTGTCCTCTGTGCTGTCTCTCACCTAACCCAGCACCAGGTAGGTGCTCAGGGTTTGAGGGATGGGTGCTAAACTAACATGATGTTTATAATTTGCAGGTGGGCATCCAGAGTTACTAATTTTAAAACTTTTCATGGACTGTATAAATATTTTTCAGAGACTGCAGTAAATGCTAGTTTTTCTTTTCTTCTTTAGTTTCTCCAAGATCAAATCCTACGTGGGAAAGATTTACTTCTGAAGGCACTAGACAGGTAGAATATGTACTTTTAGATAACTTCAGTACTCCCTTGAACCAATTCGTTGACCTCTCAGGAGACCAAATGAAAGAGTCAGCAAGGGAAAACACCATGGCATGAGCAGCACTATGCTCCCTTCCTGGGGTGAGAGAGTTAGGCCATGTGGCTACCGAACGTGCCTAGAGATGAGAATACCATGTCTACATCCAACTCACTTGTTAATCATTCAGATTTCAACATCGAATACCACCACATTCTCAAATTCGATTGAGATGCATGTTCTACTTCTTACACTTCTTGGATCAAACACAACTATTATAATTTTCAGAGAAGCTAACAAGAAATGCTCGTCAAAACATAGGCCTTTACTTACATGTTCATAAAACTGATTATTCTTGCTAAAAGAGAAACTTTTCTTGTTATCTAAGCAAAGAATGCATGCTTGATTTATGCAGTTTCTCAGTAAATTAATCCAAAGAGAATTTTCTCATTACGTTTTCTTAAACACAGCATTCTCAGCAAGGACAAAAATAAGTGCCCGTGAAATGAACCTTTCAAAGAATATCCATGATGCAGCAGCTACTCTACAAGTCTACTAATGAAATGGAAAACAGTCTGTGCCTACTAAGGATTAATATCTTGCCTGATAAAGAGCTCTGAGTTTTGTAAATGGGACATCAGAGTCAGAGAGACTAAGAAAAGCTGGGTAAAGGGGCTGAGAACAAGGAAGATAAGGGCAGGAGCTGACCCTCCACCTAGTTCTCTGAACGTCATGCTCCTCCCTGAGGCTCCCTTCAGACTTCTGCACGGAGCCACTAGTTATGCCCTAAACACAGCTTCTTTACAAACGCATGTCTTTTAAGCTATAAGGTCCACTTTCTCTCTTGTTCCAAAAAACTGAGCTGTTCTCTACCATGGTTCCAATTACACCGAAAGACTACCTCATCACATTTGTCCATGACATCTTCCACGGCCATCCCCGTCACTGTTCCCTGATTTTACAAACACAGCACTGCATCTCTGAATCAATTCTCCAAAGAAAATCTCTGAAACTTTGTCAAAGGGGTGTGGACCAGCTGAGGGGCCCTCAGAGGACCATGATGTACTGGGGACAGGCAGTCCTGAGGATGGCCAAGGGTGGATGGGGAGGGGGGACAGGAGGAGGAGAGGGATGGGACTTCCAGCACAGACCTTGCTGTGACAGGGAAAACTCTTGGCTCAGACCAAAAGTGCTCTTTAAAGAGATTATGGACATTGCCCTAAGGTGGGTTTTCTTACCAGAAGACAAAAAAAATTAAATTTCAACAGCAGCCCAACAACATGATGTCTTCATTCACTCCATTTTAAAATTTCTTTTCATTTATAGGTATATCAAAGTTGCGATATTTGTTTACCATTTTGTGCCTATATTTTAATTAAATCATGTGCAGCTTATATATAGCTCCATTAGGCCACGAGATACCTGAAGGCTGGATCTGGGACTAGTTCATGGAGCAGTGCCTTGACAGGCAGGGAGAAGGAAGCAGCTAAGAGCACAGACCCTTGAATTAGACTGGATGCTATTCCCAGGTCCCTCCTTGACCAGCTGTCAACTGGGCAACTCAGTACACCGCCAAGGTGACAGTGGCCTTTTCAAAAATTCGGAGTAAATAATAGTTCTATATTACAGGGTCACTTGAAGTTTATCTAGTGCATGTAGAACAATTAGTGAAATACCTCACAGAGTAAATTAATGCTCAGTGTGTGTTAGTTACGGGGGGGCGTGGAAACTGCTGCTCAAAAATATTTACTGCACAAAAAAATTTATAAATATCTAATGGAAATTCGGCATGCTAATGAGTTATTTCTGGCATTTAGACTTACATAATATCTGAAAATAATCCAGTTGCCTTTACTCGGCAATACTAAATAACTTCCAAAATGCAGTATTTTTAACTCAGTTTAAATTAATCATATAACTTTTGGATTGCAATCATGCAAACAAAAATGACTTTTAAAAGGATATTTGCAAATGGAATCAGCATCCTTTCCACGCTCAGACTTTTGAGCCCGGAACGTGCTGAGCCTCATAAAGAATGAGCTGGGAGGAACACACTGCAACAGGAAGATGCACAGCCCTGGGGGGGTGGGGGGTGAGCGAAGGAGGGGACTACACACAGATGACGCGGTCACACCAGTTTAACGACTCCTGTTAACTCCCGAGGACAGGCAGTGCCACCGTGAGCTGTTTTAAAGACCCAGACTCCCGGCCTGCACAATCTAGATAAACAAGGTATCATCTTTCTTATTACTGGGCAATCCCATTAGCATGCAGTTAGAACACCTATGTGCCTAAACAGATGATGTGTTTCTTCTTTTAAAAAACCACTGAAATTACAGTAATTTCTCAGTATTTCGGTAAAAATTTAGAACAATCTAAAAAAACCCTCAAAGCGCCTAAATAATACATCAAATTTCAAATGTATAAATTTGGTTTCTTTTTTAAGGTACTTAGAGGTAAGAGAAAATTACCGAAAAATACGTTTTGATCAACAAATTCTTATATTTGACGATATTTGTGCTTTGTGTGATCTTTGCAAATCTACAAAAATATCACCTCTCCATATTCAAATTGATCGGTCACCCAATCATGTAACCTTCTACCAAACAAGTATTTGCAGCAGAACGCGCCCTCTTCTCATCATGACTGGTCCACCCAAGTTCACCGCTTCAGAAGCTGCCTATACCAGTCACATCGCCAGGAAAGCACAACAGAGAGTAATTGCATTTAAACCACGATGTGTTTTCTCCTACGAAGATTTAACCACAGATACATTATTTTTTTTCAGGCTCACCATGGTAACTCCATTCCCTATGAATCTGAATTAACATTAACATTAAAATGTCCATACTACCCACAGCAATCTACAGATTCAACACAATTCCTATCCAGATCCCAATGATGTACTTCACAGAACTAGAACAAATATTTCAAAAATTTATATGGAACCACAAAAGGCCTCACATAGCAACAGCGATCCTGATAGAGAAGAACAAAGCTGGAGGAATCACGCTACCTAATATCAATCTACAGTATGAGGCCATAGTAATCAAAACAGCCTGGTACTGACATAAAAACAGACACACAGTTCAATGCAACAGAATAGAGGCCAGAAATAAACTCACAACTTTATAGTCAATTAATATTCAACAGAGGAAGCAAGCACATACAATGGGCTAAAGATAGTCTACTCAATAAATGGAGTTGGGAAATTGGGCAGATATGTGCAAAAAATGAAACTAGACCACCTTCCTACACCACACACAAGAATAAATTCAAAATGAATCAAAGACTTAAGTGTTAGACCCAAAACCATAAAAATAAGAGAAGAAAACATAGGGAGCAAAATCTCTGACATTGCTTATAGCAGTGTTTTAGTGGATATATTTCCCTAGGCAAGGGAAACAAAAGAAAAAAATAAACAAATGGAACTACATCAAACTAAAAAGTTTTTGCACGGCAAAGGAAATCATCAACAAAATAAAAAGTGAACCTACAGAATGATGAACATATTCGCTGATACATCTTATAAAGGGTTAACATCCAAAATTTATAAAGAACTTACAAAACTTAATACCAAAAAAACAAACAGTGCAATTATAAAACATGGGCAAAGGTCCTGAATAGACACTTCTCCAAACAGGACATATAGATAGAAAATAGACATGTGAAAAGATGCTCAATGTCACTAATCATTAGAGAAATGCAAATAAAAACTACAATTAAATACCATCCCATACCTGTCAGAATGGCTATCATCAATAAATCAATCAACAAACGTGCTGGAGAGGATGTGGAGAAAGGGAACCCTAGAGCTCTGTTGGTGGGAATGCAGACTGGTGCACGCACTGTGAAAAGCAGTATGGAGACACCTCAAAATATTAAAAATGGATCTGCCTTTGACCTGGTGATCCGACTTCTGGGAATATAGCCAAAGGAACCCAAAACACTAACTCAAAAGAATATAAACACCCCTATGTTCACTGCAGTGTTATTTACAATTGCCAGGATATGGAAGCAGCCCAAGTGTCCATCAGTAGATGAGTGAATAAAATAACTATGGGATATTTACACAATGGAGTACCACTCGGCCATAAAAAAAAGAAGACAGTTTTACCCTTTGCGAAGGTATGGATGGACCTGGAGAACATTATGTTAAGAGAAATAAGCCAGTCAGAGAAAGACAAATACCGTATTCCACTCCTATGTGGAATCTAAGGAACAAACTGAAGTAACAAGGAACATGGGATGGGGACAGACTCATAGATGGAAAGCAGGATGACAGCTGGTTGGAGGGGAGGGGAGCAGGTGGACAGATTGAGCAAAATAGAAAAAGGACTCATGGACATGACAACAGTGTGGCGATTGCTGGGGCAAGTAGGGTATAAGAGGACTAAATGGTGATGGAAAAAATACAACAAAGATTAAATAAAAAAATGAATTAGTTCATACTTATTCAGTAGACATAAAAACTATTATCTTGTATATATGAGACGTCCTCTATCTGACCTTGTAAGGAACCCCCATGTGAGCGGCAGCATCACATACCTTTGAGGGCCCAGGTGTCTTGCTTTCTTGAAATGACCAATCCCTTTACATCCTGGGGTTGAGCATCCACCATGTTCTGAATCTTCCATCAACTCTAAAGGGCCTATGAAAAAGAAAAAAAGAGAAAGAAGAGGCATAAAGTTAACCAGAGGGTTGTAAGAGTCAAATGTCTGAGATTAAAATAGGGGAAAAAATTGCCTAAAACTACAATTTTGAATCAATATACATAAACAACAAAAAAAGTGGATCCTATAAAATTAAAAATATTTTAGAAGTCTCTATTAAAGATGCTCTGAAGATACTCCCCTACAACTCTGTTTATGTTATTTATCTTGCTTTAATAGTGAAATAGTTAACTTTGATATAACTCTTTCAAAATGTCACAAATTCCAGAATCTAGAGGGGCCTAATCTAAATTAATGAGAAGATTCTAAACAAATGTTTTCAAGTACATAAAAATATATAGGGTTGGCCAAAAAGTTCGTTTTTATTTTTCCCCATGATGGCTCTGCTTAGCTGTCTTTAACTTCACTCGAAGCAATTTTGTTAGACTGTATTGTGACAGCTGTCATACCGTGTGAATTAAAAAAATCAAAATTGGTGAATTTTTGTGTAGTCATTTTAATACTGAAAATGGAAAAAACCCAACATTTTCAGCATATTATGCCTTATTTCAAGAAAGGTAAAAATGCAACTGAAATGCAAAAAAAAAAAGATTTGTGCAGTGTATAGAGAAGGTGCTATGACTGATCAAATGTGTTCAAAGTGGTTTGTGAAGCTTCATGCTGGAGATTTCTCTCTGCACTCTGCTCCACGGCTGGGTAGATCATTTGAAGTCGATACTGATCAAATTGAGATCTTAACTGAGGACAATCAATGTTATACCACTTGGGAGAGAGCAGACATACTCGAAATATCCAAATCAATAAAGTTACTGGTGAAACATTTTTTTTAAGTGTCTTTTATTTTAAGGAGAAAACTAAACAGACTTTTTGGCCAAACCAAGTTTTACACGGAGAAAACTTCAAATGCCAAACTGGACACAAAAGCATAGTTACAGATCCCATTCAAGCTATCCCCTCTACACAGTTCATGCCCTCCCTCGTCCTGACACTTAGATAATGCGTAGCCTCCTAGATGTTATTCTTACATCTAATATATCTGATACATGTATCAAGTTTTTTATTTTACTTTGCCACATAAAAGGAACAACAGAGATGTGTACTATTCTGAAATATTCTTCTTTGGTCTTTAAGTTAAAGACCATGTCCTATAAGTCTTTCCATCTTAATAGTAATACTCTTTATGAGTGTTACATGGTACCTGTAATTGAATGCAGCACAATTTGTTTAACCAATTTTTGTTTGTAAGTTTCATTACACTGAACCTACTGTAACCAATACCATGTCTGCAATTTTATACAAGCCCTTTACGCAGCTCATACATGGTATCCAGAAATGAGGCTACCAGATGAGGAA
>VMDR010020207.1:0-17721 GCA_007922815.1 Macrotus californicus
TTAAGAAAATTAGACTTTTGGTCAAGATGGAGGCATAGGTAAACATGGCTCACCTCCTCGTACAACCACAGCAAAATTACAGCTAAACTACATAACAAATACCACTCAGAGCCATCAAAAATCAAGCTGTGTGGAAGCTCAACAACTAAGGAATTAAAGACTCCACACTCATCCAAATGGGTAGGAGGGACGAAGGGGGAGAGAAGTGGAGACATGGATACGTGGACCGGGCTAGTCCCAAATCCACTTGTGGTGGATGTAAAACAAAAGGATATCTCAGGAGTGAGGGATCCTAGCCCCACACCAGACCATGCAGCCCTGGGTTCCAGGACTAGGAAGATAAGTCCCCATAACTTCTGGCTGTCAAAACCAGCGGGAGTTGGGTTGTTGGAAGAAACTGCGAGATTCTCAGGTATCTCCTCTCGAGGGCTCTGCACGTGGACGTACTCAGACTCACTCCCTCTGGCCTCCAACATCAGGGCAGCACCTTTAAGGGCACTAGTGGCATATGGGGAGGAACTGAAGTGTCTGGCATCAGGGCAAGAGCTGGGGGACAGCTTCGTCCCAGACAGAACTGCAGACAGTGGCCCTTGTGAGCCCCCACACAAAGCCACAATTCGCAGCACCATATCTGAGTCTCCATCAGCTTGGCCACATGCTAAGCCCTGCCATAATGATTACCTGAGGGCCTGCTCCATCCAACTTAGAGGCCCACTCAAACTGGTAACAGTGACTTTTCCACATGAATGGCTAGGCTAGGCACAGGTTTTAGACTTTCCTAAATCTGCTCAAAAAAGGAACAGCTGAGCCCAGCCCCTGTTACCTCTCACTCAGTGGACCCAGGCCCGGCACTAGCAGCAGCCATCTGCAGATTGCTTTATAGCTCATGCCACAGGGCCCCAGAAAGAACACAGGTGGAGGCTGATCTTGGCCTGCACCACCTGGGAAACTCCAGAGCCTGCACATCCAGCAGACAATTACAGACCACATCAGACACCACCATCCAACCATCTCCACAAGCCAGGCAGGGTGGTGGTTGTGGGCCAGGGGTCACAGCCAGTCCTACCAGCTGTCTTAGCTGGGTAAATCCCTCCCATTGACCTCCTGACAGCAATCAGGACTCATCTGCAAGAGAAGGGTATACTCAGCCCACAAGGAAGGCGCACCTCAAGTACCCAGCTTGGGGTGTAAGGGAGGCTGTGCCACTGGACCCTACAGAACACCTACTACATTAGGCCACACTACCAAGACACACTACCAATCAAAGCAGCTCTACCTAATACATAGAAACAATCACAGGGAGGCTGCCAGAATGAGGAGAGAAAGAAATATGGCCCAAATAAAAAAATAGAACAAAAGTCTAGAAAAAGAACTGGAGTTTTAAACAAAATGGAGGTAAGCAATCTATCAGATGCAGAGTTCAAAACACTGGTTATAAGTATGCTCAAGGAACTCAGTGGGTACTTCAAAAGCATAAAAATGATTCAATCAGAAATGAAGGAGACACTAATTGAAATAAAGAACAATTTACAGGGAATCAACAGTGGAGTGGATAAAGCTGAGAATCAAATCAATGATTTGGAACATAAAGAAGAAAAAGATATCCAATCAGTGCAAGAAGAAGAAAAAAGAATCCAAAAAATTGAGTATAGCACAAGGAGCCTGTAGGACACATTAAGTGTTCCAATATTTGTATCAGATGGGTGCCAGAAGGAGAAGAGAGAAAGAGCAAGAAATTGAAAACCTATTTGAAAAAATAATAAAAGAAGACTTTCCTAATTTGGTGAAGGAGATACACATACAAGTCCAGGAAGCACAGAGAATCCCAAACAAGATAGATACAGAGAGGACCACACCAAGACACATCATAATTAAAATGCCGAAGTTTAAAGATAAAGAGAGAATCTTAAAAGCAGCAAGAGAAAAGCAGAGTTACCTACAAAGTAGTTCCCATAAGACTGTCAGCTGACTTCTCAAAAGAAATTTTGCAGGCTAGAAGGGATTGGCAAGAAGGATTCAAAGTGATGAAAAGCAAAGACCTACAACCTTAGATTACTCTATCCAGCAAAGCTATCATGTAGAACCAAATGGCAGATGAAGTGCTTCCCAAATAATGTAAAACTAAAGGAGTTCATCATCACCAAACCATTATTATATGAAATGTTAAAGGGACTTATTTAAGAAAAAGATCAAAGCTATGAACATTAAAATAGCAATAAATACATAACTATCAACAATTGAATCTAAAAAACAAACTAAGAAAACAAGAAAAAAAGAAACAGAATCATAGACATGGAGATCATTGGCATGGTGGCGAGTGGGGAAGGGAGGAGGTTGTTGGGGAATGGGGAAAAGGTGAAGGGATTAAGAAATACAAATTGGTCGTTATAGAATTGGCAGGGAGATGTTAAGACCAAGTATAGGAAATGGAGTAGCCAAAGAACTTATATGCACGGCTCATGGACATGAACAAAGGAGGGGGGATTGCTTAAGGGAATGCGGGGTGCTGGGTGGAAGGAAGCAAAGGGTGAAAAATTGGGACAACTGAAATAGCCTGGTCAAAAATAAAATGAAACTAAAAAAATTAAATTACTTTTGAGAATGTTTAATCAGAAACATTTAAGGATGAAGCCTGCTTTTAAGATATGCTAAAAATATATAATTTAGTTATTTTGCTTAAACAATATGCCTTTCCTGAGTAATAATTTGTAGAACTTAACTGCTCTGAATAGCTCACGTCCGATGGATCATACAAAAAAGAAGAGCAGTATCAACCTCAATTTTCAGCGTATTGTCAAAAGATATTTCTAGTTATTTACTATGTATCTACTCCTCAATCACGTGCTATAGTACTATTCTAAAAAAAAAATTATACCTTAATATTACTATGGGCTCCTTGGTCTCCCCTATTATCCTTTGAAGACTTCCATTCCAATTACTTAAAAACTAAATAAATGTCTACGATTATCTTTACAGGTATTGCTATCGAGCAATACTGTTTGGAATTCTAAACTTTCATTTTATTTTAACATGAATCTTTAGAAGCCTAGGATGGGGGTGTCTCACCTATAGTTTGAGAAAAATCTACAATCCACATCTGTAAAAGAATCATAAACTATTAAAAACGGAAGGCTGTTGCCCTGGCCGGTGTGGCTCAGTTGGTTGGAGCGTCATCCCCTAGACTGAAAGGCCTCAGGTTCGATTCCCAGTCAGGGCAGACACCCATGTTGTGGGTTCGATCCCCAGTCAGGGAATGTACGAGAAGGCAGACGATTGATGTTTCTCGCTTTCTCTTCATCTCTGTCTAAAAGCAATAAAAAAATATCCCTGGGTGAGGATAAAAACAGAATGGAAGGCTCTTAAGTGTCATCTAATCCAACCCTCTCATTTTATAAATGCCCTTAAATGAAAAAACAAACAAACATGGGGCTAAAAATTCAAAACAAACCATCACAAACGATTAAGAAATATTTCTGATGACATAGTCATAAGAAAAATGAAACATTTTGCTTCAAAAAGTTAAAACTTACAGTATATATAATGTGTGTGAGAGGTACTATATTTTGCCATGTATAAGGCACTTCTGTGAATAATATGCACCCACATTTTTGGCCCAAACTTTCCGGAAAAAAACTTTAGATACTGTTTTTTTTTGTATTATAAAGGAATTTTAACATTTATTTTTGAACATATTATGGTACAAGAAATTTTATGTAACAAATAATTACAAAACATAAGAACAGATACAAAGTATTTCAGGTGCTACCCATATATAATGCTCATCCTTATTTTTCCCTCAAAAATTTTGGCAAAAATGTACGCACTATACACAGCAAAATACAGTACTCTTTTTTTTTTGGCTTACTCTAGCTGTATGCTCCTCGTCACGAAGAACCATGTGGATTTTCCACAGTCTAATAGGATAACCAAATACCCCAGTTTACAACTGTTGTTCCACATAATTATTAATGGGCCTCCTTTTCACTCTCAAGAGTCTCTTGAATTAGAAATAAATGATATGATAATCCCATAAAAGCAGGAGCAGAATTAATTTTTATATAAATACAGTTATAATCAAGAAAGAACCCAGTTATAACCAACTGCAGTTATAAACAAGAGGGAATGAAAATAACAACATTTAAGATTCTAAAATATTCGAAATTCCAAAGAACTTTGATCCAATGCACAGTGGAAAGAGATCCAGAAATCTTTCTCAGACTCTAACAGCAACTTGCCTACGGACTCTAGAAACTACGTTTCCCCATGCTGGGATGGAAGGAATATGGCCAGGCAGTGATGTCCACTCAGCGGTACAGTGGTAGTACTGAGGACCTGGAAAAGGGTTGCAGGGACCTCATGGCACTCGTGAGCATATGATCCCTTCAATGATCCTCTCAGCAGAAACTTTTGGTGCAAGCAAGTTGTTTGTATGATGTTTAAGTAAAGAAGTTGAATATTTTGTTAAAAATGCAACAATACTTTGGGACGGAAATAAGAAAATGCTAACCAGAATCCAATGTAGCCCACATGTTCTAATGTACACTTTATACACGTCGACTATAATTTCTGGTAAACACAAGCATGGCCTTCCTAACTCACGTTTATGTTTCCGAAATTAATTTCTTTAAAGAAACCAGTAAACTCTTGCTCCATGCACTACGTTTATTCTATCTATAAATATGACACTTAAACGATCACTGACATTTTGTCATCTCAAGCACTCACCCCTAAAGCCAAAGAGGACAAAAGGACACAAAGACAAATGTCAAGCAGCAAGAATGGTACCTAGGCAAGTCCCGCTGCTCAGCCAGAACCGCACTCCCAATTTCCTTAGCGTTTCGGCTGCAAGTTGCAGCAATGCCTTCGCACTCTTCCGAAAGGCCGTGGCTTCCACAGTGCTGTCTTCAAGGAACTGCTGCAGGCAGGACAACGAGTCAGCCATTACAGCCACTTCTAAATGCCTAGAAACGTTTCTGTGACGTCTGAATCAAATTTGAAAATTAGCCCCACACATTTTTCTACTATAAAAATTGACCTTCAGAGTTCCCCGTCAGTCACATATGTATCTGTAAAATAAATCTACAGGAGAAGATTCTAGGAGACAAGTTTAAAGGGGAAGGAACAGAGCCAGGATGAGACGGACGCCTTCATCACCACCTCCCTCTGCTTCACAAATTCAGGAGGCTGGTTAAGCAGGGAAAGGAGGCTAATTCTGAGAGCTATCAGCATATCTGAAGCAAAACGTATTCTTAGGCCAGGTACCTGGATATTTCCATATTCTCTGCTTATTTTTTTACTGGAATTCAACAGACTGGAGTTCATTAATTATTTTTTGATAATTAACCAAATCAAGTTCAGAAAAATGTATATTACCTTAGTTCTAAACTTCTTGGTAGATTGAGAAATAAATAAAAACTAAACAAAGTAAGTTAGGAGAGTGTGTCCCACTCTCCCCCTGCCCCCCCCCCCCTTAACTACTCAAAACTAGAGCCATTAGGTGAGGTAGAGCAAGCAGGTGCACAGTGCTGGCCTGGTGTAAGTTTCAGAGCCTGAGCAAGCCCTGAGGGTATCCCCACGAAGGGCCTGTCCAGGGTGGGGAGTCAGAGCCGGAGCAGGGTAAGGACAGCATCCACACGGGAGAAGGGGCAACAGAAACGAGGGGAGATCCAACAAATAAGTGAATATGTTGAGGACAATAGGAGTAAGGCTGCTCACTGTTTGAGAAGAGAGTCTCAAACATGGAAATGAGCTGTATGTGGCTTAATGGATATGAATTAATTAGACTGGAGACATCAGTATGAATTCATGGAGACAGACAGACAGACAGAAAGACAGAAATAAACACATAAACACTCTACTCCTGGGAGGACCCGTGTGCAGCAAAACCCAAACAGCAATGAGCACAACTGGCATCCAGATCTTGGCTTCTAAAAGATACCAGTACTCAGAGAAATGGCTGCTTCCAGGGTTACAACAGGGAAAGGACAAGATACACCTTGAACACCTGTGCCAAAAAGCAAGCGAGTGCTCAAAAAATGATGGAGACATGTCAAAAAGGCACAGAAGCCATTGTGAAGGGTTTCCCAATGGCCAAATTATACAATTGGCCAAATGGAACAATTATAGGACCAAAATCAATAATGAAAACAATTGAAAGAACAGAAAACCATGAGTTCATACTGATATAAACAATTAAGTTGAAGGTTTGATGATATTGACAATATTGACATATTTTAATGTAAATATTTTACTGTTTTACATAGTTTTAAAGTAGCTTCATGCCAAATGCTCTTCATTGCCAAGGTAAAAACCAGAAACTTCACAGGCGTGAAGCTAGCAAACAGCAGTTCAATCGAGTGATCGACGTGAATGTCAACAGAAGCGGGACACGCCAAAGTCATGCAGCACCAACGGGGTGCGAAGCAGAGGGCACCACGCTGCGTCTGTGTTATTCCTGGGAAAGCTGTATGACCTGAATCTAGTGTGAGGAAAAACCAGAAAAAAAACAAACAAGGGAACATGCACAAAATATCTGGCCTAAAATCCTCAAAAGTATAATACTCATGAAAAGTCCAAAAAGAACTATGAAACTGTTCCAGACAGAAGGAGACTAAACAGACGAGAAAATTAAATACAACATGTGATGCTAAACTGACTCCTTTTGACATAAAAGTCATTACTGGCACAATTAGAAAAACATGAATGGGGATTAAATGGTAATAATCTATGTGTTAATTTCCTAAATTTTGTATTAAAACCTTTAAAGAATATTCTTGCTTTTAGGAAATACTAAAGTTATAGGGTATATGGTCTACAACTTACTCCCAATGATTCAGGAAAAAAAATACACTTGTACTGTACTTTCAACTTTTATAAAAGTTTGAGAACGTTTCAAAATACACTAGTATTTTTAAAAAGTTTGGAGGCTGCTCTGTGAGATTTTTAGAGTAGGTCACTGCTTGTTCTACACCAGGCTTCGTGTTTAATTAAGGCAGTTTGGCGCCATCAAGTGCTCACTGATGTATCTTCACTTTAATTTGAAAAAGGACCCTTCTGGTACTTTCAATCATGGTTTTAACATAAGAAATGCTGAAGAATGAAACACTTATAAGGATAAGGATTTTTAAAAGTCATTAATTCCACCAGGCACTCTATATGGGTAATACTAATATATTAGCCCAACAGGAAAAAAAACAAATTAGGGATGACAAGTCTGTCCTGGGGCAGTGAAGGACAGAGATAACAGTGAAGGATGAACACAAAGCTCCCCCTGATCCTGTTATGAATCTAAACTTCCAGACAGCATCACAGTCTTGCTATGTGATGGTACTTTAAACATCAAAACTATGAGGCTATGATAAACTGAAGAGCCCTCTGAGCATCAGCCATCCATTCTCTCTACTCAAATACCGATTCTTTGCCCTAAACATCTCAAAAGAATGAAAATATGGAATTAAAAAATATGACACTATCTTCATGATTTCTCAGCAGTTTGAAACATTTCACATTTACACTGTCTTCCCACAAAAATCAACACATGAATCTGGGCAAATGCCTGCTACCTAATGAGGAGCTCTAATACGAATGTCTCTAAAAATCATTTGTCTGGAATGAGCATCTTATCTTCTATGCGTTTTGCCATGACTATAGGATCTCTTCTTTGTTCCAGGTACCATGCTAGATACTGGGGTACAGAGGTGAGTAAAATAAGATGTCTGCCATCAAGAAGTTCACATAATCTAGTAGGGGGACAAGACAGACATTCACCACTGACTGTGATAATTACTATGACAGAGGTGGCAGCCAGAACAAACTCCCTTAAGGCAGGAAGAGTGAATGGTCAAGTTCAAGCCTCGGACCACGTCTCTTCTGCGTTTTGTTACCCTGTGGTGGGGACATGATGGGCGGTGCTTGCCTACTAGAGCAGGCCCATCCACACACGTGGTTTTCCAGCTCTTCGTCCATGAGGCTGACTGGGTATGTTTCACAGCTCCGCAGGCACACAAGTAAGGGAACAGGGTAAGGGAGGCTCACTTGGACCAGCTGGCCTAGGTCCTGGGGCCAGCACAGCCTATCAGAAGAGCCTTGCATTTTTGGTGCTGGGCACTTGACCAGTGATGATATAGCTGGTACCTTTTCCCATTCTGCTTCTGTCCTTGTGTACACAGCTTTCTTAGAAGGAAACCCCAGAAAAAAAGGCAGGTGGAAGAACTGAGGTACCAAAACCCCACCATAAATTCCACTGCTTTCCCAGGATTTCTGTTTGATGTCATCTCTTAGAGATGAACTTCCATGCCCTTCAAAATCATCCTTATATCCCCAGGGTCAGCAGAGTGTCTGGGAAACAGGCTTTCAATAAATGTTTATTGAATTGAAAGCTAGAGCAGCAGCATAAAGTAAAGTTCAAAAGCACTCGGTCTTTGTGTAGCATTTATCTTCAAAAACCTTCATAAACAAAAAATTTCATACTCAGTGCCAATCCTCTGAAAAAACTGCGTTTTCCATGAACTAGTTTCTAAGATTTTTCCACACGGTCCGCCTTCTGCAGGGGCTCCGTTTTAGCTGGGGCACTTGAAGAGCAGCACACACCAGGAAGTTTACGGGCTGACCTGGCTGAGAGCAGGGGCCAGCGCCAAAACTATCAAAGTCTGTCCAAACAAATCAAGGTCTCCAGAAATATAAAAAACATTAACTAGTCTATTAATGTTTAATCTATTTTTTAAACAATTAAAAGAAAACAGTCCAGAAGAAAACAGATGAATCAAAAAATGTTTTCTACCTATTTCCCATAATCCCCTTCATCTCTCCTCCCCCCAAAATATTAGAAACAAACACATTTCCTTTAATTTAAAAACTCTAAGATGTGGTTATCTCTAACCTGAAAGAACGCTCGAGCTTCTTTATACCTACACTCAATAAACCTAGAGTGTGGTATTTCTTCTAGAAAGTGCATTGGATCTTTTGGAATGAGAATTTCTAGTCCATCAACAGTGATTTGTTGTAATTCTGGCCTGAAAACAAAAGTTAGGATTTATTATAAGGACTTAATCCCAAGCAGTACTGACAGCCTCTTCAAAATATACAACCTAAGCAAAAGACCTAAACATCAAGCATATTTTCGATGACCTCGGGTATCAATTTTTAAGATCTACTCTCTTAGCAACTTTCGAAGGCACAGTCCAGCAATGTTATCTACAGTCACCTGGCTGCATATTATGTTCTCGGGACTTATTTCTCTCAGAACTGCAAGTTTGTACATTTTGACCACTTTTACTACCTAAGTATACATCTATGAACATACTTACCCTGTGTTTGAACTCTATAAACACCATCATAAGTTTTGCATTATTTTATGCCTGCCTCTGCCCACAACATTGTAGGATTCACCTACGTTGTTGCTCAGAGCACTAGTCCATTCCTTTCCCTGCTCACAGTACTGCCTATTGTATGAATAAAGTGTTTTGTTTGGGGGCATCAGGAACAATGTTGCTATGAACATTCTTATAGACATTTCCGGGGACATTTGTGCCTGAGTTTCTTCCTATTGAATATTTACATTTCAAAACTGAGTTATGTGAACTGCATATTAGATTTTATATACATATATGTATATATAAAATAAAGAGAAGGGCAAGAATTCATGACTGGACAACACAGGTTTCACACTTCCCCTTTACACTCTGAACTTACCTGTCAAAAGCTCCCGGATAACGACCAAACTGTAACTTTCGAAAAGGAACAAATTTCTTGTCGATGTGTCCTTTGAGTCGTAGATGGCCGTGCCAGAGGTAGTTGCCACTTCTCTCGTGAAAGACCACCACGTGGATGGCATGAGTGGCCAACTTGCAGACGTAGTGCAGGGGGATCTCAGTTCCGGAAAGCGAGTCCATCCCATCAAGCCGGGGGTCTTTGCTCTCAATCTTCAGACACTGAAATCCCGTATTTTCAGCTATCCGAAACCAGCCTTCCTAAAGCCAAAGAAACATCGAGCATGAGTATTTAAAACCAAACACGAGTAGAAAAACTAAGATGATTCTTATATTGAATTAAGCCATATATATTTTTGTGCTAATATGTTCTTTGCCTGAAGATTTAAAAATGAGGGTGGTGAGGGGAAGGAGGTAGTGGGAGAAAAAAGAAAAGTACCAAAGAGAGAAACTAAGTCGCTTGGAAGACATGTTCAAAGACTCTTTGTGAAAATACAAAAATTTTCCCTGGAATGAGAATGCTCATTTCAGTGTTCTCTGATTAGTATCTATAAAATAAATCGAATATATATAAGGACGGCACTTAAACTTGTAATTCTCATTGTAACTTCTAATAACCTTTATCTTCAAATGTGCTTGAAAAAAGTAGCACTTTCGTCCTATAGTTTATAGCCCGACACCTTAAACTGCTATCATAATAGAAGCCCATCATAACACAAATCATCAGAAAATAGACTGGGACACACTACAAATCAAAGTGCATTTTCCACACCGTTAGTTATAAATGTAAACCTCAGAAAACAAGACTAATATAGATGGTAGATCTTTACTCCTAAGCTCCACAACCAGTACTGTAATAGTTAAACAGTATTAATTATGAAGAACACATTATATTTGAATAGGAATTTACAATATTCGAGGAACTTTTATAAACATTATTGCATTTACTTATGACATCTTATAAAGTAAGCAGCACAGATATTATAAAGGAATAGACTCACAGGAGTCTAAGGAAATAAAAGTAGTAACTCCAGCATTTATGTATCATCCGACCAAATCCAAGGTCCGTTCCGCTCTATAACACAACCTCGCTAGTCCACGTTTATGTAATGTGGGCAAAGCTCGTTCCCATTCATTGTCTCCTCTGAGGCCCACAACACTATGTGAAGTCAGCAAGCAAGACACTTTGCCGGCTCTACAGAAGAGGAAGAAAAGCTCTAAGTGGTCGCACCAGACATCAAAGTCATTGAGTGATGGCATGTGTCTGGAAGTTTGTCTCAAAACCACCGCAATCATGAGCACTTTGCAGAGTGCTTTCCCCGCATCTCTCACCTCCTTGGTGCTCCCGTTTGGACTAGCTGTATCCTCATCTGTGCGCTCATAACACACACAAACCCCTATCACGGTACTGACCGTGCTTTTCAAAATCGCTCGTTTGAACTCCATTAACAGGCTAAGTTCCTCAACCACAGGAATCAGCAGAGTGGTGAGTACCCAGCAGGTGCTCCATAGATATCAGTTGTTTAAGTTGTTAAATGAGAGACAGTGATAATGCTAGTAGAATGCTAACTAGTACTGTAACAACTGTCTCTTCTTTTCTAGGTATAGAGTTAAATTGTATCTGGTTGAAGAAATATGGATGGCAGTGTCCCCTTCCAGTTCCAGGCTGGGCTTTACAATACCCCATGAGATCTTCCACACCTTCCCTTTTCCCACCACAGGTAGGAAAGCAAAGAACTCCTAGGTGAAAAGGCCACACAAATGAAACCGCCTGTACCCCTAAGTCACTGCTTAGAGGAAAGCTGTCCGGGAATTTCCCTGACCAAGAGTACCTCTGCTGGATTTTGTATAGAGACCAGTAGTCCTTTCTGTGCTAAGTCACTGAGATTTTAGGGTCGTTTTTAACAGCAACCAATGGCACTTACCCTCACTAACCACTTCACCTTGATTTTCCTTATATTAGAATGATCAACTACAGAATTCCTCTGCTTTCCTTTCTCGGTACACACAAGGGCTACAAAGTACCGAATGAAGGTGAGAGTGGCCAGGTCAGAGGAAGATCTACCATATAGGACAAAAGAAAGGCATTATATTAAAAGGCCAGCCAGACCCTGGAGAGGAATCAGACCTTGGGTTATGGAAGGACAGAAAGGCTGACAGACAAAATGGACAGAACTAGGAAATGGCCTGCCTTCTTAATCACGAGAGAGAGGAAAGTCCAGAACAGAGGAGTTGCTCTGACCAGAGTGCAGGCCTAGGTCCAGGCTGGACTGCGCAAACCAACGCCCTGCTGCCATTGCACTGGTTTGGGCCCTTTAGGGTAACAGTATTAACAAAGAAAAATAACATGCAGATTAAGTCTGTGGTAATTAGCACTTGTGATCTAATTAGCTCCACCCTGGGAGAAGGTTTAGGAGGGCTACCCAGGGCTCTGTATGATGCCCTGTCTGTAAAAGGATAAACGTGAACCTGTGTGTTCTTCTTGGGTCTTGCTCATGTTTTGTTTCTTCCACGGACTGGTCATAATCGATTTTGCCAACTGTAGCATATGCCCTTTCTTCTGCAGTACTGGTTCTCCAGGCAAGTGGTACTGCACCCACGAGACACTTAAAAACGTGTAGGGATATTTTTGGTCATCATAACAATTGAGGAGGATAGATCGGGCATGCAGAGGCCTAGGCCAGGAACACTAGGCATCCTACAGCCCAAAATATGGAAGTGTGTCCTGCGTCCTGCATAATTTCAAATGCTCTAACAGACAATCACGGAGTGGAAAACTTGTTCATAATGATCAGAGCCTCCTTTCTCAGGAGTAACACAGCCCTGCTAAAGGAAAAGCAATTTTACTTCTTTGTTGTTAAAAACTTGTTCATTACTTTGGAAAACCGCGTTAGTAAACATGATGTCACTCAGTAACATTTGAAGCTATCACATTTTGTGACCCTACTGATACGTGCAAACATCCGAGTTACATCATTATGTTTTCCAGTGTAGTCCTTCCTGAGCACTTATACACTGAAATACTCATTTCCTTCATTTCTACTTTATATTATAGTTAAAATATTATATTGATTTGGGGGATTATGTATATAGACAGGTTATAATTTCTATGGACTTCATTTCGGGAAAATAAAGGAACATTATAAAACACTCTTTGTAAAAAAGGCTTATGAACCTTTCAGGCTTTTTTATGAGGCAATCAAACAGGCCAATGGGAGTGACCTACGAACACCGACATTCAGAGGTGTCTCCAGCGCGAAGGCTGGCATGCTCTTACCGCCCTGTCATGCAGTCCGCCGGTTAAGGAGGCCTGGCCCTCACCAAAAGCTCCCAATTGATTTCTGGTGAATCATTCTTAAATATGAAAGACAAAGATCAACAAACGTTGTAGGAAACCCATATCATGAAAAACAAATAATAATATCAAAAATAAACATCCAGAAAAAAAGAGATTTGCAAAAACAAAATTTAGCAGGAAGCAAAAACAAAAAAAAAAACTTTAAAATCTGCAGAGTAAAAGACAAAACTGTACCCATGCTATTATGAGAAAAATCAGAATACACAGAGCTCTTAGAAAGTAAAAATATAAAAACTTCAAACAAAAATATGAAAAAATCAATTCAATTGTTACTGAAAGTAGAACAGTTGGAAAACGAGATGAAAAATCGTAGAGCAAAGATAAGATAATGAGAGGATCAATTCTGGAAGTCCGACATGCAAGTAATAAAAAGTTTAGAAAGAAAGAACACTTTTATTCAATACTACCCTGGGGGCCCTACCTAAATCGACAAGACAAAAAAAGAAATTAGGTGCAAGAGTTGGAAAGGAACAGACCAAGTTTTTTAGTGCAGAGAATATAATAATCTATATTCAAAGAGAGAAAGAAAAGAGACAGAGAAAGGAAAAAAGACAGAGAAAGGGAGAAAAAGAGGACAAGAGAGAAACTACTGAAATTCATCTCGGCATTCAGAGACCAGTGCAGTTGCTGGGGAAAAGATCAAAATACAAGAGTCAACAGCATTCTCATCCACCTATAATAATGAATTGTAAAAAAAAAAAAAAGGAATAGATCTATGTTACCTCCCCCCCCAAAAAACCACCGTAAGGTAGCTAGAAATAAATCTTACAAAAGATGTGCAAAATCTGTAAAAATTAGAATACTCTATTAAAGAACATCTAAAGACACTTGAAATTAAAGCACATTTATTTCATGTTAATGGGTAGGAAATCTTCATATTTTAACAATGTCAAGAGGCCCTGCATACTTTTGCTTTCTCAGACTAGCCAGGGTTAGCCTGGATGATGAAAGACACGGGCCCAGGCCCCTCCACTACCACATCGGACAGCTGGCTGTCCTGAGCAAGCACAGCTGCCTAGCTGACCGACAGCTGCACAGGTGTGCCTCAGCTGACACCAGGAACAGAATCACGAGCTACGTAAGTAGATGTGCTTTAGGCCACTTAAATTTTGGGGTGATTTGGTACACATCAGAAGCTGAATGCTATATAAGTCAAATTAGAAATCAAATGTGCAAGTAGGAAGAGACATTTTTGATATGCAAGGTTTCAACATCCCATTCACCCGTTCTCAGAAGAGAATTCCGAAAATGTAAGGGGAGTTACGGAACAATATCCCCACAGCAGATCAGTCTGTATTAGGGCAGAAAGACCAGCAGCTCTTGGAGATAGGTCACCAAGAAAAAAAAAAAAGGAACTGAGAGATTATCTGATACGATAGAAGAATATCAAGAATTTTACACTTATTTGCAGAGTTCATACATGGATTATTGATAGATATATTTAAAAAACTAGCAAACAACAAAGGAGAAAAAAAGAATTGCACGAGAAAAGAAATATAATCAGAGTACACTAGGTAGTGTCCACGAGATGGTATTTTCATAATAAGGTACACACTGACTACTGATTTAACTAAGGAGTGCGATGCAGTCATTTTAGGATGATGGTGGTAGAAGAGAGCAGTGTGTGCGTATGTGTGACAAAACAGATAAAAGAGCTAACTTCTCATAATTCGTAATCTGAACATGAAATATTAAAGACAGGGGCATAAATATTCCATTTGTAAACGAGAAGGTAAAGTAGACAGCAGAGTTGAAAGAGGCCGGCGCTAGAAGCGGGAATAAGGGGCAGGGAGAGAAGAGGCAGATACGCCTTTTTCATTATGAGCTTTGCTTTATTATTTGACCTTTTAAACTTAGCTCAACAATCATTTTGATTAAAAAAATAAAAATTACATTTAAAATACCATGCCCTAACTTTTCTGTAAGTTTTAATATTTTCAAAATGTAAAGCTGAGAGGAAAGAAAGAAAAACAGCAACTAAAGCCAGAAGTAAGTCGAAGGTGAGAGCTGGGGGCAATGGAGTGGATGTGGAGCTTCCCCCACTTCCCAGAGCACACGGTCACCGGGAGGGCAGCCCGCCTCTCAGAGGTCACAAGCTAACATAGATCCCACTGCAGGACAGTGCGCATGCCACCACCGGGGTGCTTGCCTAATTGGTTCAGTTCATTTAATCTGACGCTAACTCCTCAGAATGAAAAACAGTAAAGTTGGGAAGTTAGAGGTATTCCAAAAAGAGAAGCAAGCAAAGTTTTGGCATATTTGATTGAGGCTTTTTTGTTTTTGACTGCTACTGTGTGACTTAAAATATAAGTTTGAATTTCTGGAGACACCTAAGAAGCACCCCACTTGAGTGTCAAATGAGTCCTGTGCACTTACAAAGTGGAAAGAATGGTGCCATGGATTAGGGATACCACCTTCACTTACACCATATGTGGAAGATTCTGACAATTCATCACCAAATCCCTTCCCACTTGCTTGCCTCCACTGATGGAAAGGCTAAATTCCTGTCTCTTTGGCCTCCTTCACAACGAGGAGACATATGAACACAGTTCTGGACAGTGAGCTGTAAGTAGCTGAGCAAAATTTTACTTCAAAAGAGGGATAGGATCGTCATCCCCTCCTGTCATCTTCCTGCCTTGAACATGAACAGGACGCCCAGGGCTATACCAGCTATCTTGTGAATATTAGAGATGAAAAAAGAACTTCAGTGATGCCACACCTGACGTTACTGGGCAGCCGAATTAATACCAAAAGCCACCAATCTTTTAACTTATTGTTATACAAGAAAAATAAATTCCCTATTTGCTTAAGCTATTATTAATTATTTTTATTTTTCAGTTACAGTTGACATTCAATATTGTATTAGTTTCAGATGTACAGCACAGCAGTTATATATTTATGTAACTTACGATGTGGTCCCCCCCTAATAAGTCTATACCCCCTGACACCACACGTAGCTATTATAATATTATTGACTATATTCCCTATGCTGTACTTCACATGCATAAGCTATTATTAATGTGTTGTTACTTACAGCTGAATATATTCCTCATACAATTAATAAAAAGCTTTTAGAAGATTTTTAAATGCTTAACATTTTAAACTGGTATTCTCTTATACTATTTTGTAAAAGGCTTTTTTCTATTATCTGAAAGCAAATCCTCTTACCTCATTCTTCCACAGATGATACTGCAGTGCAAATGTAGTAAAGTCTCTGGGAACACAGAAAAAGTTGCATTCTGAAGTGGTGCCATGAGAGGTATTTTTGACTTGTTCCAAGTTTTTATTAATCAATTTCAGAATCAAAGGATCAATAAGGAACACAGGTACATTTTGGCTTGACGTTAGCATAATAAATTTTTTAACTGCACGCTGTTGAGAAGAAAAGAATCTCCTTAATTCTACTAAACCAATACAATAATCTATCTTAGTAATTTCTATTCATTGATCTCACAAGTACATAGAGGGTTTACTCAATAGACACCATCCTTATTCTTATGCTAAAATAATAACAATACACGGTACCTAATCTCAGGAAGTACACAGTCTACTGAGGAAGATGAACAAATATTTACAAATCAAGGTAAAATATATGCAACATATTATAAAGTACAGAATAGTAAGCTACTAATTAATTGTACAACTAAAGGCTCAGAAAATCTTTGTAGAGAAAGTATCAGAAAGGAAACATCAAGCTCGTAAATTATTCTCTTGACATTAGCTAAACTGTTTTTTAAGCAAAAGTGGAAGTTGAACTACCTCATCTGTCAGTCTGACTCATCTGACTTTTAAAAGTCAGTCATGGCAACCTGTGCAAAATCAAAAATCAACTTTATGTACCACTTTGCTTCATATTTGTAATACTGCTTAATAATCTTTCTAAGCAAAAGACCCTAACTAAAATACATCATCTGTTTGACCATTCCCATATACAGTTTGACTTTCTAATAATATTGCAATATTTTTAAACATTATTGTGTTGGGCAGTAAGTAGAGTACTGAAAAAATATGTTTTAAAATTAGAATAGAAACAGACTATATCACACAGAGGAATAAATAAGACTTAAGCAAAAATAAATAAAAGGTGCACATTACTGTTTAAAAGTCTACTTCAATGAAAGCAATTATGATGTCAAAGGGATGTATGGCCTTCAAAAATGAAAGAAAATTATAGACCCATCCTTTATGAACACAGATGCAATGGTACTTAACAAGGCACTGAAAATCAATTCCAGCAGTTTTTTTTTTAAAGAGACCAAAACAAAAAAGTAAATATCATGACCAATGAGGATGTATCCCAGAAAGACAGCATTTGAAAATCCATCAGTGAAGTTCATCATATCAGCAACATAAGGGGGGAAAAATCTGTAAGAATTTCAATACAAAAAACTATTTGACGAAATTCAATACCTATTCATAACAAAGAACTCTCAGTAAAACAGGAATAGAACATGTCCTCAATCTGATAAAAAGTATGAACAAAAAAATCTATCACTGAGTTGTAGTTCTTTACTTATCATAGATACTAGTTTATTTTTGTGAGATATGTTTGAAAATATTTTCTAGTCTGTGGCATATATATTCATTCTCTTAATGCTGTCTTTTGATGAGAAGTTTTAAATTTTGATACCTAATCAATTTTGTTCCTTTTTGGCT